>CAMZMU010000071.1:21176987-21345225 GCA_947311845.1 Poa pratensis
TCACTATTCGTCAATTGCCCAGCTGTAATTTGTTCACCCAACATGTTAGTTATCTTTTATGGAGAGACACCACTAGTGAACTGTGGACCCCGGTCCATTCTTTTACACTGATTAAACAACCACAAACTGCAAACTGTTCCTTTTTCATTCTCTGCAATTTAATACTCATTTTCCACACCATACGTTTAATCCTTTGTTTTCATCAAGCCAGTGAGATTGACAACCTCACTGTTTCGTTGGGGCAAAGTAATTTGATTGTGTTGTGTGCAGATTCCACGTCAACAGTCCAGACTCCCTGCGACAGCTATTTTTCTGGCGCCGTTGACAACCTTCTGAAGAGTTGCTGCTCCTACTGGTTCGATAACCTTGGTTTCTTTCTGAGGGAAAACTTGCTGCTGACTACATCATACCTTCCTCTTGGGGTCTCCCAACGAACGTGTGTTTCACATGTCGAGGTGTCCCTCGGCAATTCCCATGGTTGCTATACCTAGGGTTGATTGTGTGGTAGAGAACGCGTAGTATTGGTGGAATCGACGGCTGACAAGCTGGATTTACCCAGGTTCAGGGCCCTCGAGTGAGGTAAAACCCCTACTTCCTGCTTGTCTGTGTTTATGATTTGAATATGGAGGTTACAAGGGTTCGACGAACAGTAGATCTCGTCGAGGTTTTGGTGGCTATGGATTGCTTGTCCTTGATCGATCACCCTCCCAGCCTTTATATAGGAGGCTAGGTCTCGGGAAACACAACCGACCAAGGTTACATGTATGGAAAGTCTTAACCGACTATTATTTGATCTAGCTTGGAAAACACTCTTCGTCTTGGGCCTTTCTTCATGGCTTCGATTAATCCTTGGGCTTCTTTGATCATCACGTGCACCAGGTACCCTTATGCTGGGTACCCGCAGAGTATAACCTCGTCATTAGCCCCCGAGTACTTGCTTGCCTCGAAGAGTCGAGCATGTGCTCCCTTCATCGTGCACGTCATAGTTTTCTTAGCTTGTTCTTCTGACCCGATGTAATTCTTCAAGCTCTAATTTGTTTCAATTGTATGTGTATGCTAACCGAGGGATACTGACATAGTAGGCCTGATTCACTCGAATATCGAGCTCAGTTAACCGCACATTTGGGCGAAACCATACTAGCCTTCAGTCAGACTCGAGTCCCCGGGCTCGAGCCTGGAATGCAGTCGAAAGATTTTGCCTAGGGATATTGACATAGTAGGCCTGATTCACTCGAAAATCGAGCTCAGTTAACCGCACATTTGGGCGAAACCACACTAGCCTTCAATCAGGTTCGAGTCCCCGGACTCGAAGCTGGAACACTTTTGAAATTTTGCCTAGGGATATTGACATAGTAGGCCTGATTCACTCGAAAATCGAGCTCAGTTAACCGCACATTGGGCGAAACCATACTAGCCTTCAATCAGGTTCGAGTCCCCGGAACCGAAGCTGGAACACTTTTGAAACTTTTGCCTAGGGATATTGACATAGTAGGCCTGATTCACTCGAAAATCGAGCTCAGTTAACCGCACATTTGGGCGAAACCATACTAGCCTTCAATCAGGTTCGAGTCCCCGGACTCGAAGCTGGAACATACTGGACAGACTCGACTCAGGCCGTTGTAGGTCTTACTGATTCGTTCTGCAGTTTAACTTTTGATACCTAACGCGTCCGTCAGGATTTTCATCATGTCTGTTGACACGGAAAATTTCAAGGGAAAACACTGTTGGAGCGTCCCTCGGCCCATCTCGATTGCTCGGCGGGTCTTACCTTTACATTTGCGTATGCAGCATCCGAAACATCTGCGATTGGCATAGTTCGGGAATTTATGAAGTTTGATTCTTTGCTTTGTGAGTACTTAATGCTTTCAATCGAGCCTGTATTCGAGTGAATTTTTCTTACCTTGTTTGGAAATCTATGGGAGCGCGACAGCGCTCCCATGGGAGTAGCCCCCGAGATTGTGGTTTATTGTCTTGCAATAGAGGACAATCTCAAATCATCCTTTTACTCTGCTTTTTGTCAATCGAAATATTTTGTCTTTGAAATCTATGGGAGCGCGTCAGCGCTCCCATGGGAGTAGCCCCCGAGATTATGCTTTATTTCGTTTGAAGTAGAGGATAATCTCAATAATTTTGCTCCTTTTTGATCAATCGCAACAAATTTTTGATATGCTCCCATGGGAGTACCTTTGCTAGTCGAATCCTTGCGTCGATTGTAGTCTCGAACCCACCACTCGAATGTGGACGTTATCACTGCCCCTGACGTCATTCATGACGTGTTTGGCGTGCGCCGCCAATTTGACAAGACGTGTCTGTGTGGGCCCAATTTTCAAACTTTTGACCGCAGAAGACGCCATTTTTATTTTGGACCTGACTTATCATGGTATAATCAAGATAGTTCTCAGGTAACACATCTGTGTTTTTGATTTGTACCAGGTCCCAAGTTTTTCGAGTGGGTTTGTGTTTCCTGTTTACTCAGCCCCCGAGCATGATTTTGGGTTTTCTGTTTGACCCAGCCCCCGAGCATGTCGAGTGAGATTTGGGTTGTCTGTTTGACCCAGCCCCCGAGCATGTCGAGTGGGATTTGGGTTGTCTTGTGCTCACTGATTTTTGAGCTAGAATTTTGAGCTTATGTTTTTACGATCGAGTTCCCGATTGGTTGAGTAGCGTAAAAGCATATATGAGAAATATGGAGGAACATGTATCTTTATTCAAAATATGTGTTCTATCAGCAAGCCGCCTCATTAAAACCTTCCAGTCCCCTTAGGTACCCTGGTAAGGGAAAAGAGTGCGTCTGAAACTTGCTGATTCTTTGGCCTTATGTGCTATTACATACGAGGTTAAAAGATCTATGCATAGAATCGACGCAGGTGCGCCACGTTCCATGGGTTTGATGCTACTTCGCCCGTCTTTGCGTTCTTCAATCGATAGGCTCCTCCTTCGATGACTTCTGTGACAATGTAAGGTCCTTCCCAAGGTGATGCAAGTTTATGGACTTTCTTCTGTTTCTCTCGCAACACCAAGTCTCCCACCATGAAGGACCGTGTGCGTAATCGACGACTATGGTAGTTGCGGAGGTCTTGTTGATAAACGGCTGTTCGTGCCAAAGCCGTATTGCGTGCTTCTTCCAGCAAATCGGCTGCATCTTCGAGTGCCTTGTTCGCGTCGTTTTCTTCATATGCTTCCACTCGTGGTGCATTAAACTTGACGTCAGATGGTAATACTGCCTCCGCACCATAGACCATGAAGAACGGTGTATACTGTGTGGAGGCGTTTGGAGTGGTCCGTAAGCTCCATAATACTGATGGAAGTTCTTCTACCCATGCACCCGCGGCCCTTTTGAGTGGTACTAAGAGTCTCTTTTTGATGCCACTGCATACGAGTCCATTGGCCTTTTCAACCTGCCCATTGGATTGTGGATGTGCCACAGAGGCGTAGTTTAATTTGATGTTTTGTTCCTTGCAAAAGGATTTGAACTCTTCCGCCGTGAAGTTTGTACCATTATCAGTGATGATGCTATCCATTACTCCAAATCGATACATGATCGATTGTATGAAACGAACTGCCGTAGAAGCTGTTGAGCTTGCGATAGGGATTGCTTCGATCCATTTGGTGAATTTGTCGACTGCCACTAGCAAGTGAGTATGACCTCCTTTTGATGATTTTTTAGTGGTCCCACCATGTCAAGCCCCCATTGGGCAAAAGGCCATGCTAATGGTATGGTTTTTAGTGCGACGCGGGTGCATGTGGCTTGGAAGCGAACTTCTGGCAACCAATGCATCTTTTGACTATGTCCTCTGCATCCCTTAGCGCTGTAGGCCAGTAAAACCCTGCTCGGAAGGCTTTGGCTACGAGTGATCGACTGCCCGCGTGTGCCCGCAAGTACCGGCATGAATGTCCGAAGGAGATCCTTGCCATCTTCGAGTGCAATGCATCTTTGGAACATACCTGAGGTGCTGCGTTTGTACAACTCACCGTTTATGATGGTGTATGCTTTTGCCCGTCGAGTGACACGTCTGGCCTCGTTTGTATCTTCTGGTAGTTCATTGCGAAGTATGTATGCGAGAAAAGGTTGAGTCCATATTGGCTCAATGAGAAGTACTCAATCGGAGGATCCTCTGTGCTTGGCGCTTTGCTTTTGTCTGTAGCTGTCGTCGTAGCCGATGGTCGTTTGTCGATTGACCTACGTTCTATTCGTTCAAAGAAAACACCCGGCGGGACTTGTGCTTTTGTGGAAGCAATGTTGGCTAATTTGTCGGCTCTTCATTGCTTTCTCTCCCTATGTGTCGTAGTTCACAGCCATCGAAGCTGCCCTCCATTATGTTGTACAAATCCCGATAAGCGATCATGTTGTCTGCGATTGCATCACATGCCTTCATTGTTTGCTGCACAACCAAGTTAGAGTCGCCATAAATCATTAGTCGAGTACATCCCATGGCTTTTGCCATGCGCATGCCATGGATTAGACCTTCGTATTCGGCCTCGTTATTTGATGGGAACTCGAAACCCATTTGCAAGATATAGCGCAGTTTGTCGCCTTTTGGTGATATGAGTATGACGCCCGCTCCTGCTCCTTCATTCTTTTTGGACCCATCGAAATACATTGTCCAGGAATTTGACGTCAGGTACCCCTGGCAATTGGCTTCTACCCACTCGGTGTGAAAATCGGGTAGGACTTGTGATTTGATGGCTTTCGGGTGTTCGTACTTGATTCCTAGTGGCCCCAGCTCGATGAGCCATTTTGCTACGCGCCCCGTTGCGTTGGGGTTTGTGAGGACGTCTCCAATCGCTGATTTATTGACCACCGTTATCGGGTGTTCTGTGAAGTAGTGCGCCAGCTTTCTTGAGTCATGAATACGGCGTACGCCAATTTCTGATATTGTGGGTACCGCTGTTTGGACGGGGAAAGAACTTCACTTACGTAATATACTGGCCTCTGTATGCTTTGACTATGTCCTTCTTCCATGCGGTCGACCACCAGCACTGTGCTGACCACTCGGTTGGTGGCTGAGATATATAGGTAGAGTGGCTCATTTTCCTTAGGTGCTACGAGGATTGGCGGGCTTGTGAGCATCTTTTTGAGTTCGAGAAAAGCGGCTTCAGCTTCATCCGTCCACTCGAACTTGTCTGCTTTCTTCATCAATTTGTAAAATGGAAGTGCTTTTTCGCCTAGTTTACTGATGAATCGACTGAGTGCTGCTACTCGACCAGCTAGCTGCTGTACCTCATGGAGTTTGGTAGGTCTATTCATTGTGAGTATAGCTTGTATCTTTTCTGGGTCTGCTTCGATTCCACGTGCAGATATCAAATAACCCAAGAGTTGTCCAGCTGGGACACCGAAGGTGCATTTCTTTGGGTTAAGCTTGATGTTGTATCGATTGAGATTCTTGAATGTCTCCTGTAGATCACTGATTAATGTGTCCTCCTTTTCAGTCTTGATGACGATGTCGTCGACGTAGACCTGAACATTGCGTCCTATCTGTTCTTGTAGACAGTTTTGCATCATGCGCTGGTAGGTTGCGCCTGCGTTTTTGAGCCCGAAAGGCATGGTTGTGTAGCAGTAGACCCCGAGTGGGGTTATGAATGCTGTTTTGTCTTCGTCTTCTTCTTTCATCCGAATTTGATGGTATCCTGAATATGCATCCAAAAATGATAACCGAGCGCATCCTGCTGTTGAGTCGATGATCTGATCGATTCGTGGTAATGGAAAGTGATCTTTTGGACAGCATTTGTTAGGGCTGTAAAATCTACACACATCCGCAGGGTGTCTGAGTGCTTCTTTTCGACCAGTACTGGGTTAGCAACCCAGTCTGCCTTTTTGATTTCTCGAATGAACTTTGCAGCAAGTAACCTATCAACTTCTGCCTCGATTGCACCTCTTTTGGGATCGGAAACACGGCGCATAGTTTGCTTGACTGGTCTAGACCCTGGCTTGAGTTGTAGAGAATGCTCGGCGAACTCTCTGGGGACACCTGGCATATCAGCTGGGCACCATGCGAATATTTCCCAGTTTTTACGGAGAAATTCGACGAGTGCATTTTCCTGTTCGCTGGTAAGACTCGATGATATGTTGACTGTTTTTGAGGGATCAGTTGGGTGCACTTGATGCTTTTTGTGTCGTTGGTTGCATTGAATTGTCTGTCGGATGCTAACCTCTTGTGTTCCGGCAGAAGTGTGCGGTCGTTAGAAACCTCGAGTTTGGCGAATGATTGCTCCATCCCATACATCTCTGAGATTTTGCTGAAGTCACGGTCACATGAATCTGACCTTTGAAAGTTCCCGTTGATCGTGATGACTCCTTTTGGTCCTGGCATTTTGAGCTTGAGGTAGGCGTAGTGTGGGACGGCCATGAATCGAGCGAAAGTGGGGCGCCCAAGTATTGCATGGTATTGTGACTTCCAATCGACCACTTCGAACTCAATCGACTCGGTTCTGAAGTGAGTAGGATCTCCAAACGTAACATCGAGTTGTATAACCTTCTGGGAGCACTGCTTTGCCTGGAACGATACCGTGGAAGGTATTTGCGGATTTTGGCAGATTTTCGACTGGTTTGTTCATTCTGCGTAGCGTATCTGCAAAGATTATGTTGAGGCCACTACCTCCGTCCATGAAGACCTTGGTCATGGCGTAGCCTCCAATTTGGGCGTCGAGTACCAAGGCTGCATGCCCTGGTCGATATACTGCGGGTGGGTGGTCCTCTCGATTGAAGATAATCGGAGTTTCTGATCCTTTCAAAAAAATTGTGATGGCTGGGGGTGCCATGACCGCCATATTGACGTGTCGAGTGTGTAATTTTTGCTCTCTTTTGGAGGGACGTCCTCGCTGGATCATGTTCATCTGCCGCGAGTTACGGGAATTTTTGTTCATCTCCCTGCTGCATCTGGTGCACGGCTGCTGCCATTTGTGTTCCCGTAACGGGTTGTGCTGGCACCATGTGTACTGGTGTCGGTTGCGCTGGTGCTGGTGCATATACACCTGAGTAGGCTGTGTTTGCGGTGGTATGGAATATAACTGTGCTTGTTGTACTTGTTGCGGTGCTGGATATGCTGAACAGGCTGTGCTTGTGATGTAGTTGATGGAGCGTGCGTCAGTTGAGGAGGTGCACGTCCTTCTCTTTGCATCGTGATATATGTTCAATCGCGAGTTGATCGAATTCCCTGCAATTTCTCAGCGAGTGGCTAGAGCGAAGCTTACCATCATCCCCTCTGTAAAGATGGAATCTGCAATAATCGTTCATCCTCTTCGACTGAGCGCTCAGGCTCTTTGTCTGCTTGCCTGCGCCATTCGGCCTCTTGTAGCTATGCGGTCGTCGCGTCTGTGTTCTCGACTGTCACGTCGATCGTCTGTACGGTGGTCTCGATTACCTCGGCGTCGTCGTATGATGATCTCGATTATCACGATGATCGTCGGTCGTCTGTCAGTTTGGTCGCGACTGTCCCTTGACTGGACAAAGCCTGCTGCAATGAAGTTTGGATGGTCATCGTCGTGATAACGATTCTTGCGTTTGCGCCTTCGATCATCTCTGTAGCTATCTCTGCGGTCTCGACTGCCCCCTCGTGATTTTCATGTGATGCTACAGGTCGAGTGCCTCGTACGGAGTCTTCTCCGTCTGCCCACTTTGTTGCGAGTACCATGAGTGCGGCCATTGTTTTTGTGTCTTCCCTCCAGAGTCCGTTTTTGAAGGCGTCGATTGCCCTATCTTCTGATACGTTGCCTACTGAGTTACGGATGGTGGTCCACCGCCGTATGTACGATCTCAGAGATTCATCTGACTTTTGCTTGCAGGTCCGGAGCTCCTCGAAGGTTTTGGGGCGCTCACATAGAGGCTCGAAGTATTTGATGAAATCACCCTTGAAGTGTTCCCACGAATCGTAGTATGATTCGGGTAGCGATTTGAGCCAATCGCGAGCCGTTCCTTCCATCATAAGTTGTATGTACTGCATAGCTGTAGTTGTGGTACCGCGCTGACATCCGACTGCCAGCCTGTAATCTTCTAGCCAGCCTGATGGCTCTTGTTTGCAGTTGAACTTAGGCGTGGTAGCTAGCGAAAATTTCTTGGGCATACGAGCCTCCCGGATCCGTCGAGTGAAGCATAGCGCTCCACATGGCCCGATTTCTGCTTCCGAGTCTGAGCTGTTGCTGTATGACCTCCTCGATGGCTCCTACTGGAACGATGACGACGTGAGCTTTTTCGACTGCTCCTTCCCCGAGGGCTTCGACTGCGACGTCCCGATCTGTATCTCTCCTTGGAGTTGCTTGTGGATGCTGTATGGCTTGTGCTGCTATTGCAGTTGTTTGTACAGTTGGAGGTGCTGATCCCTCTTTGGGTCTCCTGCAGGAGGTTCGATTGTTCTGAGGTAGGTGCCTAGCGTCATCAGCGCCCCGGCTGGCTCAGTAGGTGGGGAACTCCTTCCGCGTCGACTGCCATAAAGGCTGGGTTTAGGTTCCGAGTGACCGCTGCACGATCTGCGTCTCCGAGGTTGATGAATCGTGACCTATTCGCGGGGTCGTTTCTGCCGTTGAACTCGTAGACAATGCTCTTCGCCGGCACTCGATATGCTGGCTTGCTTTTTGCGTTCTTCGAGTACTGCTCGGTAGTTTTTTAACCGTATCGATTCTTGCCATTGGAAATATTGTAAGGTTAATACCTCTTCTGGAGTTGCGTTTGCTGGTAGCATGTGCAGCTCTCGATTACTTTGCTCACTTTTTCCGCCATCTCTGCGGTGATGGTCAGCGTGGTTGTTCCATCTGGCATGGTGACTGTGCAAGGGTATTCTGTAGGTCGACGGCATGTTGCGGCTGCTGATGTTTCTGCTGTACTCGCGGTATATACCTGATACGGTACCACCCGATCCTCCATCCATGTGCTGCTGATGCGTTTTATGGATTCGGCGTCGTCGTCCAGGCTCATGTTGGAGTTGCTTTGCTTGTTGGGGTTTCCGCCACAATCGAGTATGTCTTCGAGTGCTTTGTCCAGGCTGTCTGCGTCGCAGGTGAATATCTCGTGGCTAGCACGGATTTCTGGGCCGTTAGATCGGCGAGATATATGTTGTCGTCTATGTTCTCTTCGTTCCCCGCGACGTCATTGCAGTCGACGATGTCGTCGAGTGACTCGATTGAGTTGTTTGGGCGGTACGCAGATTCGATCTCGCTTCTTCCAAATCTTTTTGCCACCTCGTACGGAACTCTTGCGAGGTCATGGACGTGGCAGAGTCGCTTGGCGATTGGATCGGGACGATCTGTGACGATGTTGCGCCCAAGATGGATAGTGTTGCAGTCGAAGCGTTGTCGATTGTCTCCATGTCGAGTGTCTCCACGTCGAGTGGATCTAACAGGTCCTGCACACCATCTTTATCGACAAAGAAGTTAAATTTTCCAACCGTAATATCCAAACCTGATTCGAGTCCGGCGAAGGCTTGTTGAGCTTCCATCGAGTGCGGCGTGAGCCTCCTTGGAGATTTTGGCGAGTGATCGCTTTTTGAATTGATGCTGGTGGATCTTGCCGGCGAGTTGCTGTTTGCAACGGTGGTTGGTGATTTGCTTTTTGATGATGCAGTAGGCGAGTTACCTTGTGCAGATGCGATCATCGGGTGGCCGCTTGATGATGAAACCGGCGAAACCGTGAGCCCAATACTACCTTTTCCCACAGACGGCGCCAATTGTCGAGGTGTGCCCTCGGCAATTCCCATGGTTGCTATACCTAGGGTTGATTGTGTGGTAGAGAACGCGTAGTATTGGTGGAATCGACGGCTGACAAGCTGGATTTACCCAGGTTCAGGGCCCTCGAGTGAGGTAAAACCCTACTTCCTGCTTGTCTGTGTTTATGATTTGAATATGAGGTTACAAGGGTTCGACGACAGTAGATCTCGTCGAGGTTTTGGTGGCTATGGATTGCTTGTCCTTGATCGATCACCCTCCCAGCCTTTATATAGGAGGCTAGGTCTCGGGAAACACAACCGACCAAGGTTACATGTATGGAAAGTCTTAACCGACTATTATTTGATCTAGCTTGGAAAACACTCTTCGTCTTGGCCTTTCTTCATGGGCTTCGATTAATCCTTGGGCTTCTTTGATCATCACGTGCACCAGGTACCCTTATGCTGGGGTACCCGCAGAGTATAACCTCGTCACACGTCATCAGTGTGTCGCATGGGGAACTTCCTTCCTGCGTGTCGGAAACCCTTTTGCTTGATTGTAATAATGTTGTTGCTTAATTTAATATATAAAATCTCAAAAAAAAAAACGTTATAGAACAAAAATATAGCGATCTTGTGCATTGTGCAGTGGTGGATCTTGACATAAACTGCAGGGGGCGAATGACAAATCACAAACATTTTTTTTGGTGGTGTGGGGGGTACTATTTTTTCCTATCTGATGTCTACCCAAAATAATCTAGTGGCCCCCTGGCTTACCCTAAGCTCCTTTGTACATCACTTTTTTTTACGCCTTGATTTTATTAATTGATTGCTAACAAAGGAGAAAATTAAAGGCTCATGTCCCAGCCCACTAGACAGTAACGTTTCGTCTACCATTCTCCCTGAACAATAGGCGAGAAAACTCTGTCGAGCTTGTCGAAAGGCGTCATCACACTCACAAGAGCTTCCCCCCCCACTGCTTATGCACTGACCTTGGGCCCCCATTTAGGGTCGATCCTGGTTTTCTACCGGTGTTGTCATTATGTATAATTATTTTCTCTAAGGTGGAATGGACCCCCAAGGTATCGAAACGGTAGATAAGAAGACCGGCACCAAAGAGTTGATTGATATTTCGCGTCAACAAAGGTCTCTCTTATGAAAAATAACCTTAGATCCACATAACTGTTCAAAGATACAAAATATTAGCTTCATATTAACTTGTTTTTTTCTAAATCACGTTCCATAAATAATATCGTGTCATCCAAAATTATGTCACGGATACCCTCTCCCTCGACCAAATGAGGGATGACCATCCCCATTTGACCTCGTAATAAGGATAGTAACATATATGCAACAATATTGGAACACATTAGAGACAACGGATCACCTTGCCGCAATTCTTTTTTAATTTGGAAATAATGATACACATCATCATTGATCCTTATGTCCACACTATACCACTCTGAACAAAACATCAATTCATTTGCACCACTACTTTTGTGCAGATCTTTTCAATGATTGCTGCGATCATGGTAATTTCAATTTATCGTATGCCTCTCAAAACCATTTCTAAACAGAATCGATTATATTTTCTTCCTGCGAAGTTCACAAATGACAAAAGCCGTCTAAGGATTGCTAGCCAAGACAAATTTTACCTAGGCTAGTTATGGCAAAGATATGAGAACCAATCATGTTAATCGCAAATATATTCGTGGGGTCATGGCTGCTTTCACAAAGGAGGAACTAACTAGAAGTTTGAGGATCCTTCAGAGTACTTTCCTCTAAATGGCCATTCAACCTCTAGCTGTTCAATATGTCCAAGCTCCGCAAATCATGACGGGTCGGTCTGAATCGTCTTACATTTGCAGTGTGCTAGCTGTTGTAATGGTTGCGTGAGTAGATGGCAGTGTGCTGAATACGTGAAGGGAAGGTGGGAAATTCATGGAAATAAACGAACGATGACGACGGCCGGCCAGGTCGCAATCGGAGGAATTATTGGTACATATGCATGCATGGCTGCCGAAAACTGATGGTAGCATACCTCATCTGAGCGATCACCTTCTTTTGTGGCCAGTGGACGATCGACCAGAGCGCACATCATGATCTATACTCTAACAACGAATGATGTACATCGGTACATGTGCTAGTTTTTTGGGTTAATTAGATATATGCCACTCCAATTTCTGCGAAATCGAAAAATGCCACTCCAATTTGCAACTTTTGAAAAATGCCACTCCAATTCTCTCATACTTCTATGGATGCCACTATACTCATTTCTGCTCCATTTTAGTAGAAAAGCTGAATACGTATTTCGTCTCAGACGATTTTGCCCCTGAGCCCACAAACTAAAATCAAAGAGCATCATCTCAGCTCGCCCTTCTCTCCCCGCACGAATCCTAGCGGGGCGGCGGCGCTGACGCTGCTCTTCCTCGCCGGCGCGCCCCGCATCCCCCACTTGCCACGCAGCTCTCACCCGCTCCTGCCCACAGCCGCCGCCCTCCTCTCCCCTGCTCCTGCACCAGCTCCTCGGTGCGAGCTCCATGCTGGCGACGACCATGGCAGCGAAGTAGGCTTGAACATGGCGAGCATGACGGCGGCGGCGCCCCCTGCATGCAGGATTCTTGTATGGTTGAAGTTCAGATGATTATTGTGCTAACTGATCGACTGAAGTTCAGAAAACCCTTGTTATGCAGTTGTATGTGCTACTCATTCTGATATAGTTAAATAACCTCGGGAATAGATGTTTCATTTGCAGTATATCCAGCTCTAATTTTGCACTTCTGATTCGTTGATAAGGAAGTTAAAGTGCCTGAAGAGTTGGGGCCTAAACTTTAAAATCTGGAGCAGCAGCTAGTGCACATTCACGAAGACGCATGATTCAGAGTTTCAGATCATTAGGTGACGACCCTGCCGTTGATCGGCTGCACCGGGCGCGCGTTCTGCTTCGCGGCGGCCGGCAGGGGCGCGAGGATCATGTCGAGCTGCTCCTTGCTCATTTGCCTCACCTTGCCCAAGACATTCCAGTATACATTCTCGGTGCACGGCGGTACCGTCAGGGAGCCCATGTACCGGAATTAGTTCCCCGTCTGCTTCTGCAACGAGCGCAGGTGTACCAGCCCCATCGGCGAGCGCGTATCCTGCTTGGCGTAGTTGCGCCGGTCGGCCGCTAGCTCCGCAAGCTGCCTTTTGAGCTGGAATTAGAAGAAGTCGAGCGCGCCGAGGAGCTGGGGCAGGAGCAGGGGAGAGGAGGGACGGCGGCTGTGGGCAGGAACGGGGGAGATCTGCGTGGCGATTGGGGGCTGCGGGGGCGCGCCGGCGAGCAAGAGCAGCGGCGGCGGCGGCACCCTGCCAGGGTTCGTGCGGGGAGAGCAGAGAAAACGAGTGAGATTGAGAGTGAGCTGAGATGATTTTAGTTTGTGGGCTCAGGGCATAATCGTCCGAGACAAATAATGTATCCAGTTTTTCTACCAAAATGGAGCAGAATGAGTATAGTGGCATCCATAGAAGTATGAGAGAATTGGAGTGGCATTTTTCAAAAGTTGCAAATTGGAGTGGCATTTTCGATTTCGCATGAATTGGAGTGGCATATATCTAATTAACCCTTTTTTGTCAAACATTTTCTTGCTATCTTAGTTGTCATTGAAAAACACGGAATTTATGAGAAGAGATAGGTGCATATCATAGTTGTCACTGAAATAAAATAATATGTGCAGAATTAAGGTTGGATTTAAGGAAAAAATCAGTGGAAACTGAATTCAAAAGTAACTCATAGTTTTTTCCATGATTTCCAATCTTAAAAGGGAAACAAGCTCTATAGAAAAAATTCCAAGGAATAGAATCCTCCGAATTTTCATGAGATAACCTTTACCAAGACCGGAATAGTATCAAATTTAAATATGAGCTGAATAGTATCTTGCTTGAATGAAATAGGCGAATTTGTCCCGTAGACCTATCAGTGCACCCCGAACAAATCAAGGTCATGATTCCTTGTGCTCTCCTAGTTATATCATGCAAGCTCACGACAGATGCGTGCCTCGCTACTTTGGGTATGTCTCGTTCGATCTAGCTATGCATGATGAGCCTAGCTGTGTTCGTTTTCCTTTTGCAATTTCAAGACACTCGAATGAGTTTGACGGTTGCAAGCGTACGTGGCTACATGCAACGATAAAATTTTCTTATCTTCAGCGAGGAAATGAAGCGTTGCTGAGCTCGTAAAATATTTGTACTCCGTATAACAGACAAGTTGGTTAGAAATAATATTATTCCCCTTTTTTCACTCTTATATGCAAAGATTTGACTCTTTGCACTTTCATGTCATGTGTTCATTAACAAAATTAGAAAAAGTCTCACGCGCTTGCTCTAGTTGTTCATGCTTCTGAGAAAGAAAAAAAAAAAGCATGCGTGTGGCATCCTTTCTCTTTCCCCCTGATTTTATCTTCAAAATTTCTATATGAGGATATTGATGCATGCATGCACATCGATGACGCGATGTATATGTTTCTAGAGAGAAATGATGCATTTATTTCTTATTTTCACCAAAGGAAGGTGATGTACTGATGATCCAAGTATCCATACAAGAGTCGGAGAACTCGAGTCTGAGGCGATGCATGCAACCAATCCCAGTTTGTCCTGCATATCCACTATCCCGCTCGTACGTGCGCGTTTTCCACATAAATATGGGTACGTAAGTGCTACGTCGCTCGCTCGCTGGATCGATCGACCAAACGCCGGCCGGCCGGCGGCGGCGCGTCCGTGAGCTCATCCGTCATCAAGGCGCGCAAGCAAACGGACGACCGACCGGCACGCCCGCGCGCCCGCATTCTTTTCCCCAGATCAGCCCGGCCCCTCGCACACGTAACAGGCAACGACCCCGTAGAATAGATCAGTTTGGAAGATAATGCACAAGCTTTACACACAAGCCAACAATGACCAATGGAAGCTTGCCTCACCGCAAGGCCATGGTGTCTCTCACCCTCCTCGCCACTCACTACAGGAATCACTGAATATGCTAACGGCCAAAAACCGTCGGTAAATGACCGTCGGCTTGATCTTCCTTGGCATAGAGTAAAATACCGTCGGCATACACATCCTATGCCGACGGTTTTACTTGGCCGTCGGCAAGAGTGACGGCGTAAGGGTGTTTGCCGAGGGCTATGCCGTCGGTATACATTGCCACGTGTTAGCAGCTGGTGACTAGATGTGGCCATATTTCTCGAGGGTCAGGCCGTCGGCATATCTGAGGTTTATGCCGGGCTTGCCGTCGGCATACTTGTTGACCAGAACCAAAAAAAATTAGCCAGAAAGGCTAGCAGATTACATATACAATTACACATACATGATTCGACAACCATGGATTTGCAAACAGACATAGTTTCATTCTTCTAACGGTATCAATTGTTGGCTCGCTTAGGTAGCCACATTACTCTTCAAAGTTTTGAACATAGCAAGGATAACTAAATAGACGCTTCGTACTTTGGAATAGGGAAAATATGAAAGCTAGAAGAGAATAGGAGAATTAAGGTTCGGTGCATATACAAAGGGGGATGCTCTTCCTGTTTTAATACAAAGGGGAATGTTGGACATATATACTGCATATTCAGACATTTGGGTAGCGATGTCGATGAGCCCATGAACTGCCGTGTCGAGGTCGCCGCGGTGGTACTTGGGGGCGAGATCCTCCTCAACATGATCATCCCACCCGGCTATCAGGTCGGTAATAAGGAAGATCAGACAAAATATGTATAAAGCTCAGTTAGAGGCGAAGTGGCGAAATAGGATACAAACATTAGAATTGGTAATAAGGCGGACCGGAATGAACATGTACATGATTACTTACCCACTTAACTTCTCTCTCCAGGTTCCCCAGCAATTCTTTTTTTGGTTCCTAAAGCGATTCCTGATTCCTGGAAGATGCACTATCCTGCCAAAGACACCACAAGGTATACACGTTAGACAAGGAGGAAGTAGGATCCCCGAAGGAGATAATTGCTTGGATTGTAGCAGGAACAGAGTCATAGTTTGAATCCAGACGAGTAAATTGTATGATCAGGTTATATAAGCTCGTTTTCATCTCGATTGAGACTTTCTCTAAACTTGACACAACAACTAGCATTACACATACAAATGGAGGCAACTTTGTCATGTGAAGCGTGATTAACTAAAAACAACTGCTACATGTTTCTTGTTAGAAATATACTACCAAATCCATGGGTGACATGTTGAAGTCAATGTTTTTGTTTTTGTTTTTACACAAAGCAACATAAATTTTATTTCACCACGAAATTTGACACGTATGTAAACGCTATGTATATGTGCTTCACTAATGTTTTTCAGAATTTTTAAAAGTTTTTACTATTTTTTCGATTTTTTATTGCTGACGGCTGTGGCATTACCGTCGCATACTACTAGCTTTGTTGGACGGAATGCACATGACAGGACAATATGTCGACGGCCATTGTTTTGCCGACGGCTACCCTCGGTATAAGCTTTTTATGTGCCGACGATCTGGATATGGCGACGGCCGTCCAGAGAACACTGTCGGCAACTACCATGTTTGCCGAGGGCTTTGCATATGCCGAGAGCCTTCTAGATGCCCTCGGCATTTGGCATATATGGCGGCGGCCCCGATAAAAAGCCGTCGGCAACTATACTTTATCCGGTAGTACCTTGGGAAATTTGGAATGAAATAAACACTCGGGTATTCCATAACAGGCACATCTCACCGTTCTCGGTCCTTGGCAAGATCAAGTTTGAGGCGAATTCGTTTGGTTTCTCGCAGGTGCGAAACGTTTGGGGGGAACAGCCATTTCATGCATGTATTTTCTGGATACTAGGATCGATGACGTGAATGCGTGTACACACGATGAGTCGAATATAGGACTAACTTGGCATGTGTGACGGCAACGCGCTTGCTGTGTATGCTCTCTGCAGTAGGTTTTGATCTATGCCAGTACATGCAGATACGTAACCACTGCAGGGTCGATCGGGTCTAATATCCAAGTCAACAACTGCGCCATGGTCGGACAACCGTTCACGAGCGCGCAGCTAGCGACGCGTGACTTGCTCCCGGCCGATCAAAGGCTGCAAGTGTGTACTCGTTTCCTCCCCTTGAATGCCGATCGATCGATCTCAGTTCATCGTTTGCTTGATCAACTGAATCTGCAATCAGTACACCGCTGAGAACACTTACTATAGTTAGCTAAGCGGTAGTGCAAATTGAAATCCGGCCAGGCATGCAATGCAAGCACGTTTGAATTTAGTCCATGCATGTATAGTGTCACTAGTAGAAACAGAGGCTTCGGTGGTCTTTTTGCACCGGTTTGACAGGAACCGGTACTAAAGGGGGCTTTAGTACCGGTTCCAAAGGGCGAGGCGGCCGGCAGGCAACCGTCCCGGTTGGTGCGGACCTTTAGCACCGGTTGGTAATACCAACCGGTACAAAAGGGTTGGGCCAGGCAGCTGCAGTGGGGGGCCCCACGGCGAGACCCTTTAGTACCGGTTCGTAACACAAACCCCGCATTTTTCATTAAATACGAAATAATTCATATCTTTAAATCCGTAAATCAAAATTTAACAAATAAAATGTCTAAATCAATTAGAAAAATGAGAGGAATCCAAATATGACAACGATATGATCTTTTGGATCACAAAAACGCATTTAATTTGGCGAAATTACTTTCAAAAAATCGACATAAACTCATTTAAGGGTTATTTACTTCCTCCTCCTCATCGTCGTTGTGGGAGTCGGGGTCGGAGTCGGAGCCGTGGCCGTCGTCGTCGCCCTCGCCCTGGCTGTCCTCGTCGCCCTTACCGTCGTCGTTGCTGTCGAGGTTTTCCTGCCAGTGCCCGTTGTCCTCGTCCCACCACTGGATGGGGTTGCCCTCGCTGTCCGAATCGCTCGGAATGACGTCGTTTTGCCACCATTTATCCGCCATGGCCGAGAGAATGGGGTTTTTGTTAGAGAGAAAGAGGTCTGAGAGAATGGGTTTTTTTGGGCGAAGAGAGAGGAACTACTTTGGAACCGCATACGCATTGGGGGTTTTATGTGTGAGGAGGATAGAGATGATTTCAGTGCGATGGCGCGTAGATCGATAAATGCCTGCGGAACCGAACAGACGGATGTAACGCTTCGTTCGTAAAATGACTACACATTTTACAGATTATATTCGCAATGTTCAAATTGACTGCAGTTGGAACAGTTTGGTGAGTTTTTTGAAAATTTCATGTTGCAAATCCAAAACCAATTCTCTTCAACCTTAGACTTCCTAGTTTGGGTTTTGAGATATCACACCAGATACATGCATTTTTTGTTCGAATGTATCTAGACCTCGTTTATCAACTTGAGTCGTTAGTATACGACATCTTAAGACTATGTGCGCAGGTTTTTCAAATTTTTGATTGTTTCTAAAAATTTTATGCTTATTTTGAAATTGGTCAAACCTAAGTTTGACCAACATTTAAATAAGTTTAAAACATGAAAACGAAAAACTAAGCCTAGATCCTTCTTAGCCACTCCAAAATGAAAGTTTGGTGAGTTTAAAAAAATGTTGCAAATCCAAAACCAATTCTCTTCAACATTAGACTTCCTAGTTTGAGTTTTGAGATATCACACCAGATACATGCATTTTTCGCTCGAATGTATCTATACCTTGTTTATCAACCTGAGTCGTTAGTATACGACATATTAAGACTATGTGCGTAGGTTTTTTAATTTTTTGATTGTTTTTGAATTTTTTATGCTTATTTTAAAATTGGTCAAACCTAAGTTTGACCAACATCTAATAAAGTTTAAAACATGAAAACAAAAAACTAAGCCTGAATCCTTCTTAGTCACTCCAAAATGAAAGTTTGGTGAGTTTTTAAAAAAATTCATGTTGCAAATCCAAAACCAATTCTCTTCAACCTTAGACTTACTAGTTTGAGTTTTGAGATATCACGCCAGATACATGCATTTTTTGTTCGAATGTATCTAGACCTTGTTTATCAACTTGAGTCGTTAGTATACGACATATTAGGACTATGTGCGCAGGTTTTTCAAAAAAATTATTGTTTTTGAATTTTTTATGCTTATTTTGAAATTGGTCAAACCTAAGTTTCACCAACATTTAAACAAGTTTAAAACATGAAAATGAAAAACTAAGCCTGGATCCTTCTTAGTCACTCTAAAATGAAAGTTTGGTGAGTTTAAAAAAAATGTTGCAAATCCAAAACCACTTCTCTTCAACATTAGACTTCCTACTTTGAGTTTTGAGATAACACACCAGATACATGCATTTTTCGTTCGAATGTATCTATACCTTGTTTATCAACTTGAGTCATTAGAATACGACTTATTAAGACTATGTGCGCAGGTTTTTCAATTTTTTATTTTTTTGAATTTTTATGCTTATTTTGAAATTGGTCAAACCTAAGTTTGACCAACATTTAAACAAGTTTAAAACTTGAAAATGAAAAACTAAGCCGGATCCTTCTTAGTCACTCTAAAATGAAAGTTTGGTGAGTTTAAAAAAAAATTAAGTTGCAAATCCAAAACCGCTTCTCTTCAACATTAGACTTCCTAGTTTGAGTTTTGAGATATCACACCAGATACATGCATTTTTCGTTTGAATGTATCTATACCTTGTTTATCAACTTGAGTCGTTAGTATACGACTTATTAAGACTATGTACACAGGTTTTTCAATCTTTTGATAGTTTAGGGTTTGAATTCCTAGATATGATTGATAGGATGACATATTTGAATTCCTCTTTTTTTCTAATCATTTTAGACATTTTATTTGTCAAATTTTGATTTACGGATTTAAAGATATGAAATATTTTATATTAAATAGTATTACATAGTCACTTTTATTTATTCAAAAATATTATTACATAATCATTGTTATTTATTCAGAAAATATATTACATAATCATTGTATTTATTTAAATAAATTTTGAAAATTTAAACAATAAAAAGTGTAACATCATGATTTAGGGGTTAATATGATTGATAGTATACTATTATCAGTAAGTTCTAACTTCTCATTTGGCAGCTAATTTGGAAGGAACTCAAAAGTTAAGCGTGCTCGGGCTGGAACAGTTTGAGGATGGGTGACCGAATGGGAAGTTTGACCTGAGATTAAGTGTATAACTAGTTTAAGTGCGTGGCTAAGTGAGAAATTTCCTAATAGAATTAGGAATAGAATTAAGAATAGTATTGAGAATAGAATTGAGAATATAACTGAAAATAAAATTAAAAAATTCCCGGGACCTATGAACCGGTACTAAAGGTCCTCCGCATGCGCGCGCGCTGCTATGCCCACGTGGAGGCCTTTAACACCGGTTCGTGAGCAACCGGTACTAATAAATCGTACCGGTTGCTCAACCGGTACTAAAGACCCTATAGAACCGGTGCTATTGCCCCTTTTTCTACTAGTGTGTTTAACCGTTTCAGAATCAGCGGAGAGAATCTGCACGTACGTACTCGCTCCGTTCCAAAATATTTGTCTTCCATTTGTCCAAATTTGGATGTACCTATACACAAAAACATGTCTAGATACATCCGAATTTGGACAAATACTCCCTCCGTTCCAATTTAAATGACTTCTACTTGTCAACATGTGGATGTACCTAGACATGTTACAAGTATAGATACATCCACATTTTGACAAAGTGAAGTCATTTAATTTGGAATGGAGGGAGTAGAAGACAAGTATTTTAGAACGGAGGGAGTACGTGTGGACGTAGCCATGCATAATAGCTAGCCCGATTAGCGCACACACGAATCCTTGACCATGTACAGCAGCATCGGTCGATCAGGCCGCCACATGGAAGGTCGGGTAAAGTGTAGGCCGCCGCCCATGTCACGGCGTACCGCGGCAGGCTCAACAGCTTTCGCCAGTGCACAGTAAGAATATCCACGCATATATACGGCAGACATGCGTTCAAACTGAAGAACAGGCTCGGGCGTGCTTGCACGGACACGTCACCCGGATTATCTCCACCGTTCGTTGGAGTTTTACTCGATGCCGCAAATCGTAGTTGGAGTTTCTGGTTGCGACCGCGGCATTTAGGAGCGCCGCGAAAGGCAGGGACACCCTTTGCTAAATCAAACCAGAAGGAGTACTATAATTTTGGCCAGGGTTGGTAATCAAATGGTGGGACCACAGTGTCCGGGGAGGGGTCGGTGAGCCCACTGAGTACATGGAGAGGGGCCGGTGGGCTCCGCACGCGCCACCCACGGGGCTTTGATTGCTTGCTCCGCTTGCGTTGCATGTCGTGTGTCCCCACAGGGTCAGGGTGTGGTGTGGACCCGCGTTTTGGTGGTAGGCGCCCACGCAGGATCACCGGGAAAGGAGGAAAGGGATCAACATCATCACGTACCGTGTGGGCCCCGTTCACTTTCTCAGAGCGAAATTGTGTCTTCGTGCATGCATCGCTGCTGGCCTGGCCTGGCCTGGTTTGCAGCTCGAGCTGGACCGATGGGTCGAACTGGTGAGTCTGATGCTTTGATTCGTACGGAATGACCACGTACTACAGTCCATTGAGTCGTTCGTTACCATTACCATGCACATTACTCGCACGTACTGTACTACAGTGGATTACATTGCGCGTACAGTACGAGATAAAGCTGTATGTGCTGCAGTGCAGCCTGCCAATGCACGTAGCACGTACCCGTATGTTATGTGTACGCGCGCAGCCGACAAAAGCCACGCTCTCGTGTTGGCATCATACTTCTACTCCACCGCTGGGCCTGGAGGTCGCTCGCAGACCAATCTGATAGCCGGACATCCAAGGTACTACCTCCGATCCATATTAGTGGACACAACTTTGTCTAGATACACATGTATCTAGTCTAAATACTTAACTAGATACATATAAATTTAGACAAAGCTATGCCCACTAATATGGATCGGAGGGAGTAGTATTTTTTTTGACAAATTTGATCATTTTGAGTAACTACTATTCGCAAAACTATTTTCAAATCTGGCCTTTTGAGGTTGGCGCCAATGAGGATGGAGCCGAACTTGTTCAGTTCGATACCATTCAGAAAGTCACATAATTTTCCTAAGGATTTAGAATCTTTAAAACACGGGGTCGGCGCCGACGAGGATGGAGCCGACATGTATAAGGTCGGCGTCATCCTCGTTGGAGCCGACCTCAGGGGTCAGATTTGAAAATAGTTTTGGAGAGAGACCAGATTTAAGATTAGTTTGGCAAAAAGACCATATTTGAGAAAAAAATACTCCATCTGCGTCGTGCAGATAGCAGGCGGGCAGGATGATTAATGTCGTCCCTCCCTCGAAGTGAGCACACACAGCGGCGGTGAGCAGTGTCCACCTACGTTGCCGTCCTATACCCTTCCCATTTTCCACAACACGCAAACTTTACCCTTCATTTTTATTTTCTCTCTAGACAATCCCTAGCTGGCCACAAGGAATTGGGTGTAGCCTCCCGTAACAGTGGTAACACCGTCACCATCATTCGTCAGGTATGCTTCGCAGGGAAGGATACACCCAACCTACAAGCAGCTAGTTAGGATGACTCCAACGGGGTGACCCAAACGGACGCGCGTTTGGTCCGCGTTTTGTTTGTTTGGGTCGGGGAACGGACGCGCGTCCGGCCCATGTACGCCCCTTTCTGGCCAGTGCCCCCAACGGGACGACGCATCGAGTCCGTCCGCATGTTTTTTTAGTTAAACAAGCCATATATGGGGCATTTTCATTCATATATAGGGGGATGGGCCGACGCATCGAGTCCGCCCGGCCAGGGTTTTTGATCATTTTGATCATTTTTATCAATCCATACAAAACAAGTATATAGGAAACAAAATAAATTATACAATCCAAATAATACAATCCAAATGGTTCATCACATAGTTATTACAATCTAAATAATTCAGCAAATAATACAAATTGTTTCACAAATAACAAATTGTTTCATGCATAGTCTTACAAACCAAATAAAAATAAGACCAATAGTTCATCATATGGAACTACTGGTTACCGTAGTGCTGCCAGACATGGTCCACCAAATCATTTTGGAGTTGGTTATGAGACACCTTCTCACGAATGTCACGGTGGAAGTCGAGGCTCTGATCAAATGTGGACGGTCCCTGGGGCTCAACCAACTAATCAAATGCGAACCTCTGGCCCAGTGCATACAATCTATGCTGCCAAGCATCCCAGGGAACCCTCTGGCCTCGTTGATGGCCAAGAGCCAGGTCATGTCGGCAGCATTGGGCTCCCTCAAGTACTCGGGGCCGAATGATACGTCCAATACGTATCTACTTTTCCGAACACTTTTGCTATTGTTTTTCCTCTAATTTGTGTGATTTGAATGCAACTAACACGGACTAACGCTGTTTTCAGCAGAATTGCCTTGGTGTCTCGTTTTTGTGCAGAAAGTCAAAGTTTTAGGAAAATTCCAGAAAAATTCCAGAAATTCTATTTTTCCAGAAGACCCACGGAGCCAGAAGACGAAGCGAGGAGGGTGCACAGGGGCACCACACGCACCCAGGGCGCGGGTGGGCCCTTGCCGCGCCCAGGGGTGGTGTGGCCCCCTGTGTGGCCCCCAGCGCTCCCCTTCGGACTACTTAAAGCCTCTGACCTAAAAACTTCGGGGGAATCGACGCTTTTTCCAGAAACCTTCCAGAGCTCCGCCGCCATCGAAAACCCTATTTCGGGGATCAGAAACTCCGTTCTGGCACCCTGCCGGGACGGGGAATTGGAGGAGATCATCGCCATCATCATCACCGCCACCTCTCCATCGACCATCCATGACTCCCCCATCCATGTGTGAGTAATTCCCCGCTGTAGGCTGAGGGGATGGTAGGGATTGGATGAGATCATTCATGTAATAGTTGTGAGATTTGTTAGGGCTTGGTGCCTAGTATCCATCGGTAGTACTTTATGTCATTGTTGCAACTTATTATGCTTAATGCTTGTCACTTAGGGCCCGAGTGCCATGATCTCAGATCTGAACATGTTATTGAATCATGAGAATAATTATTGTTTTGGATCATATCTATAAGTTGTATACACACGTCACTGTCCGGAACCCGAGGCCCCAAAGTGACAGAAATTGGGATAACCGGAGGGGATGGTTGCGACGTGAGGATCACATGTGTTCACGGAGTGTTAATGCTTTGCTCCGGTGCTTTATTAAAAGGAGCACCTTAATTACCAGTAGTTTCCCTTGAGGCCCCGCTGCAAACGGGCTGGTAGGACAAAAGATGTTGTGCAAGTTTCTCATTGCGAGCACGTACGACTAAATACGGAACACATGCTTATGATTGATTATTACTTGGATACCTTATTATTATTTATCTGCAATTGCCCTATGTATGACTATTTCATGAATTATTCATCCATGCAGCGCCCGTTCATCCATCCCTATGCCTACAGTATTTTAATCCTGCTGTCTACTGCAATTATTACTGCTGTCTTTATTTTACTGCTGCTATTATTTCACTACTGCTACTGTCATAAAACTGTTGCTACTGATAAACTGTGTCGAGCAAGTCTACTTCCAGGTGCAGCTGAACTGACAAATCATCTGTCAAGGCTTATAAATATTCTTTGGCTCCCCTTGTGTCGAATCAATAAATTTGGGTTTTACTTCCCTCGAAGACTGTTGCGATCCCCTATACTTGTGGGTCATCAAGACTATTTTCTGGCGCCGTTGCCGGGGAGCATAGCTCTATTTATAAGCTCACCAGGGAGTCATACTGCTCGCTGCAATTCATTCATCATGGGTAAACCTCGTGATGATAAGGTTCGTATATTGCCATCCACTACAAGGAGAGGTACAACTCTGAACACTTCTGCTGCTCTTGATTCACCGTCTGTTATAAGTCAACTTGTCACACCACCACATGCACATGCTTCACGTGCTGCTACTTCTGCTGAATCTGAGAATGTTTCTGATGAATTTGATGATGCTTCTACTGTGCTTGATGAAAGAGGTTCACTAGGTCCTTTTCTAGATGCTACAATTGCTAAATCTAAACAACTTGAAAATACTGAAACACCTAATGAAACTCCTGTTACACCTGCTTATTCACCTGAAACAAGAGAAACTACTAGTGATGATCTTGAGGAAACTTATGTTGAACTTGATGATGACTTTATTGATGAATGCATGAATTGTGATACCTCTAAAGATGTTAATGCTATTAAAAATCTTCTTCAAAGACGTGCTGTCAACTATAAACTTTCTCCTGATGCTAAATTTGCTACATCTCCCATAAATATAAAAGATAAAGATTATGATTTCTCTGTGGACTTGTCTTTTATAACTATTGCTGAGAAAGAACCTTTTCGAGGAACTGAAAATGAAAGTGCTGTAGAACATATGAACACTCTCTCTACTCTGAGTAGTTTGTTTTCTGATGATATTAAGAAACGCAGTTACTTTGTTACTAAAATTTTCCCTTTCTCATTGAAAGATGAAGCTAAACTTGGTTTAATGATTTATCTCCTGGATCTATTGAGAGCCCGATGGGTTTAGTCAATGCTTTCTTTCAGAAATATTTTCCTGCTAGTGCTCAACATGTTGCTTTACAGAAAATCTTTAACTTTAAGCAAAATGAGGGAGAGAAAATGCCTGAATCTTGGGCAAGGTTTTGTTCTTTACTTAGAGCTCGGCCTGGACATCAATAGCTAAAAATGAACTTCTTGATATATTTTATAATGGACTAACTGTTGAATCTAGGACATACCTGGATAGTTGTGCTGGTTGTGTTTTCAGGAAAAGAACTCCAGATGAAGCCGAGGAATTATTGGCTAAGATAAGCCAAAATCATGATGATTGGACCCTGCCTGAACCAACTCCGGTACCTACGCCGAGGAAAAGAGGAGTGATTGAATTGAATGATGAAGAAATGAGAGAAGCCAAGAAATCTCTTAAGGAGAAAGGTATTAAATCTGGATGTGAAAAATCTTCCACCTATAGAAGAATTGTGTAAGCCAATTCCTCACTCATCTACAGTTGAGGTACACTCTCTCCAACGCTTTGATGATAGAGATATCCCTTATTCTAAACCTCCTGATCAATGCTTAGATGAGTTTGATAATTTCATTGTTAAGCAAAACAATTTCAATTGGAGAATAGAAAATAGCTTCATAAAGAATTCTCATGTCATTAATCATTTGCATGATGTTTTGGAAAGAACTTCTAATGATGTTAAAATACTCATTAAACATTTTCATATGGTTCAAACTCAAATTGAGCAATTGACTAAAGTGCAAAAAGATTTGCTAGGTAATGCTTCTAGAGAAAATGATAAACATGCTTTTGGTATAGCAACTAGAGGTGGTGCTTCCACTCAGGATCCTTTATATCCTGAGGGACATCCTAAAAGAATTGAGCAAGATTCTCAACTAGTTAATGAAACTACTACCCTTCTAAGAAAAAGAAGAAGAAGAAACATAAACATGTTGAGGAATCTCCTGAACCTATTAAAGACAATGAGCATGTTAATAATCCAAATAGTATATCTATCTCTGATGCTGAAACTGAGAGTGGTAATGAACATGCTAATGATAAAGATAAGAATGATGCTTCTGATAAAGAGGAAAGTGAAGAGGAACCTGAAAAGCATTCTAAAAACAAAAAGTACACTAAAGAAGATTTTCTTGCTAAGAAACATGGTAATGAAAGAGAACCTTGGGTGCAAAAACAAATGCCTTTTCCTACTAAGAAACTTAAATCTAAGGAAGAAGAACATTATAACAAATTTTGTGAATGGATGAAACCTTTGTTTTTGCAAATTCCTTTGACTGATGCTATTAAGTTACCTCCCTATTCAAAGTACATGAAAGATATTGTCTCTAACAAGAGAAAGATTCCTAATGAAGAGATTTCTACCATGCTTGCTAATTATTCTTTCAATGGTAAGGTTCCAAAGAAGCTTGGAGATCCAGGTATACCAACTATTCCTTGCTCAATCAAAAATAACTATGTTAGAACTGCCTTATGTGATTTAGGTGCAGGGGTGAGTGTTATGCCTTTTTCTCTTTACAAGAGACTTTACTTGGAAAAATTGATACCAACTGATATATCTTTGCAAATGGCTGATAAATCTACTGCTGTTCCTGTTGGTATATGTGAAGATGTTCCTGTTCAAGTAACTAATAATTGCTTGATATTAACTGATTTTGTTGTGCTTGAAATGCCTGAAGATGATAATATGTCTATTATTCTTGGAAGACCTTTTCTTAATACTGCAGGGGCTGTTATTGATTGCAACAAAGGAAAGTGACTTTCCATGTTAATGACAAAGAGCATACTGTTTATTTTCCCAAGAAGCTGGACAAAATATTTGGAGTTAATACAATTACCAATATTAAAAGTATCAAAGTGGGAAGTATTGATTGCCCTATATATGAACTCATGAAGAACTTCGATATATTATGATTGGATCTATAGCTATACCATTTAAGGTAACATGATTGTTCAATGTGGTTTAATTCTTTTATGTCATATAAAATGTATTTGGTGGCAAGACTTGATCAACCTTGTTAACAAATATGTTTTACATGCATAAAATTGCTAAACAACATATTTTTCTTTCTCACTTTTGTTTTACCTACTGTTTTGCTACTGTAATTTGCAAAGTTAAGTAATGCTTGGTCTTTACGTAAATTCATTTTGTCTAGTTTTCATTGTTTAAAGTACCCAGAAAATGTCAGAAATAAAAGTTTTCAAAAAAATTATGAAAAATATTCTGTAAGTCCTAGTTTTTAAAGAGGAACGTGGGAGTACCAGAGGATGACCAGGGGGACCCACCAGGCCACCACACGCCCCCACGGCGCGGTGGAGGGCAGGCCGCGCCCTGCCCTGGTGTGGGGTCCACCTGGCCCTCCTCTCACTCATCTCTCTCCCACTCCTTTCTCTCTCCCGACCATACACACCACCATTGCTCAAACTCGTGTTCTTGCTGCTCTTGCTCGAAATTTTTCGATCTACTTGCTCAGCCCATCTTTGCTGCTGAAATTTGGATCAATTGCTCTCCGGTATGTGACTCCTCCGATTATCCAAATAGAATTTTGTTTAGTTGCTTATATCTTTAGCATTTTGGTACTGTAGGTGACATGTTATTAGAGCTTGCATGCTTGTTCTTGTTTAGATTAACTAGTTTTGATGCATGTTTAGTCCCTAGTAAGTCTCCCTAGTGTTTCCTTGATTAACCACTCCAAAATATTTTTTATGAGGTTTGTTTAAAATTTCAGAAAAGGAAGATGGATAAACACACTTATGGAGAAATCTTTGAAGGCAAACACCATCCTCCTCAAGGAAACAAGGGCTTCAAGATCAAGAGGTGCACCTAGGCCATCATACAATGAGGATCTTTTGGCACCAAGAATCGGTGAAGAGGAAGATGATGGTGTTCCTCATCCATCTATTTTTCCATGCTTTAACTTTATGAGAGATGCAGGGATTTATGATGACTTCATAAGGATGATTAACAATGTTGGTTTGATGGAATTTATGCAGGATGAGAGGCCACAATATGCTAACCTCACTAAGATTTTTGTTGAAAGCTTTAAGTTTAATAACTCTACTTTTAACCCCACTGTTGAGTTTAAGATTTATGATCGTGCATGCAACATGGACTTGAAAAGATTTTGCAGGGTCATAGGTGTTGCTCCATCTGGGACAGCGAGAAAGATCAGGCAGAGCCGCGCGAGTTGTGGATCTTTACCATGAGCTGAGCTATGATGATCTCCGTAGAGTGCAGCGCGGTAAGATAAGGAACATTCAATTTCCAGCCATCAGGTACTTCACATATTATCTTGCCACGAGTGTGCTTGCTAGAGAGAACACTAGTAATATTTCTTGCTATCATCTAGCTTTTCTTGCTCATGCACTTAAAAATAATAAAACCTACAACCTTGGTGCCTTGATTGCTCGCCGCCTTGCCGCCAAAGGTCCCATTTTGGAGGCATTATTGCTGCACGTGTTTTAGCTGATCTTGGTCTTCCTGCTGATCCTTCTGATGAATTGTTGATTCCAGAAAGACTTGATCTTGCCGCCATGAAACTTCATGATTTTGTTACTAATAATTCATCTACTGGACATTTGATGTATAGAGTTGTTTTTGCTAATGGACCTGAGCTAGAGGTCCGGCTTCCACAGCCTAGTTTGTTCAGTGTTTTCAGGGGTCCTCTATCATATTCGAGGGAGGATTTGGACAACCACCTCGGTGCACCGGATTTCCATTTACAGCACTACCCTGAGGACCGACAGGAGACCTTCGTGGCACCCCCTGAGGACTACACCGTGTACTACGGTGGTGCATCCTCGAGCTTTTACTCGGACGAGGAACCCTCTCGTCACACACTGAGGGCGCGCCAAGCTGGCGGCCATGGGGATGATTGTCTCCCACTTAGGCCAAAAGCCTAAGCTTGGGGGGAGGTATGCCGACAAGTTCACTCATTTTATCATATTCATATCATGTCGGTACTTTGTATATCCATGTTTTAGTTTGTTTCTTTTCTTTTGTTTCTTGTATCCATTTCATTTTCGCAAAACACCAAAAGACCAAAAATATTTCCTTTATTTCTCTTGCTTTTGAATTTGTAGTGCTAGTTTACTTTATTTTTCGTTTCGGTTTGTTATTCAAAAATCCAAAAAGATTTTGCTTTGTTTGCTTGTTTCTTTCTATGCTTGCTTTAATTCGAAAACCCAAAAATATTTGTTGTTCTTCTGCGTTTTGTATAGTTGTTTCAGGAGTTCGAAAAATTTCCGTGGTTCCACTTGGGCTTGGTTATCATTTCACATCATTCAAGCCACACAAGTGAAAAGCAATAATGACGACTTACGACAATTCGGATGTGGTAAAAGGCTGGTATGAACTCTATTTGTTTTTCATTTTTGTAAATATGCCTACTCATGTGAACATGCTTAGCTATCATGGTAGTGGTTATGTTATTTAATGATTACTTAGTAGTTCATGTCTTCTTATGACCAGTACCAAATTGCTAATAGCGAATAACATGTCATATAGATATTTACATGCATTGTTCTATTCGTAAAACGGTATGGCAGGCTGGTATCCTCCTCTGAATAATTCACTTGATTCGACTTGGCACATGCTCACACATGTTATGACTGAAAAATAAAGTCAATTAAGCCTTGATGATCTATTTTGCCTCAGAGTTTTAGTATCATCTTTATGCCTCCGTTAATTTTATTTTGTCGCAAGCATGATTATGACCGTTATCGCTCTCGTGGTTGTCGCTTCCCAGTCTATTGCTAGCCTTCACTTGTACTGAGCGGGAATGCTGCTCGTGCATCCAAATCCTTTAAACCAAGTTATCCCAAAGAGTCCACCAAAAACTCCTATGCATGGTATTTCAAGCCATTCCAAGTAAATTTGCATGTGCTACCTTTAAAACTTTCAAAATATTTCCCTTTTTGTGTCAATGTTTACTAGCTCATGAGGAATTAGTGTGGTTATTCTTTATTCTATTTGTCAAATGGACTTTTACACCTGGACTAGTGGCATATACATCCGCTTATCCAATAACTTGCAAAAAGAGCTGGCAACGGGGTGCCCAGTCCCAATTAATTACAACTTTAACCAATTAATTCTCTTCACACTTTTGCCCTGATTCATCAGTAAGCAATGACAAACAGTGAAATACCTGAATGTGTGTAAACCAAAGAGAAAGAGGGATGATCTGCCTTGCTGGTAGAAATAACGTCCTTCATGGGAGCCGCTCTTAAAAGTCCGTTTGACAGGTAGAATACTGTTCTCACCCGCTACCATTCGTTGACAATTAACAAACACCTCTCAAAACATTTTTACCTCTGTTTTTAAAATAAAAAGCTCTAGCACGTGTTAATCCCTGCTTCCCTCTGCGAAGGGCCAATCTTTTATTTTTATGTTGAGTCACCATCCTTTCTTTGAGCACCTCTTCGAGAGCATAACTGTCGTTCTTAGTGTAATGTGCTTGTCCCAGGATACGATTAATTGAGGTATAACTATGATACTCTTATCTTTGATATTTTTATATCTAGTCTTCACTTGAACTTCAGAGGTGCCTTGGCATTTATGTTTTGCCCTTCAAACAAAGGCAAGCGAGATACCACTTTGTCATATCTTTTTACGAACATTGCAATTCTTGTGGATAGATATATGCTATGTTATTCATTCTTAGTACTTTGGTATCTTTTCATGATTTGCATAACTACTAGGTGTCATTATTTGCATGGTTCCTATTATGAATTGTCTAAGTAATTGATCATATAGTAGGCATGTATACATCATATGAAGCAAATGTGTTCGTAAAAGTTTCTTTTATCGCACTCAGTTGTTAACTGAATTGCTTGAGGACAAGCAATAAGCTAAGCTTGGGGGGAGTTGATACGTCCAAAACGTATCTACTTTTCCGAACACTTTTGCTATTGTTTTTCCTCTAATTTGTGTGATTTGAATGCAACTAACACGGACTAACGCTGTTTTCAGCAGAATTGCCTTGGTGTCTCGTTTTTGTGCAGAAAGTCAAAGTTTTAGGAAAATTCCAGAAATTCTATTTTTCCAGAAGACCCACGGAGCCAGAAGACGAAGCGAGGAGGGTGCACAGGGGCACCACACGCACCCAGGGCGCGGTGGGCCCTTGCCGCGCCCAGGGGTGGTGTGGCCCCCTGTGTGGCCCCCAGCGCTCCCCTTTGGACTACTTAAAGCCTCTGACCTAAAAACTTCGGGGGATCGACGCTTTTTCCAGAAACCTTCCAGAGCTCCGCCGCCATCGAAAACCCTATTTCGGGGATCAGAAACTCCGTTCTGGCACCCTGCCGGGACGGGGAATTGGAGGAGATCATCGCCATCATCATCACCGCCACCTCTCCATCGACCATCCATGACTCCCCCATCCATGTGTGAGTAATTCCCCGCTGTAGGCTGAGGGGATGGTAGGGATTGGATGAGATCATTCATGTAATAGTTGTGAGATTTGTTAGGGCTTGGTGCCTAGTATCCATCGGTAGTACTTTATGTCATTGTTGCAACTTATTATGCTTAATGCTTGTCACTTAGGGCCCGAGTGCCATGATCTCAGATCTGAACATGTTATTGAATCATGAGAATAATTATTGTTTTGGATCATATCTATAAGTTGTATACACACGTCACTGTCCGGAACCCGAGGCCCCAAAGTGACAGAAATTGGGATAACCGGAGGGGATGGTTGCGACGTGAGGATCACATGTGTTCACGGAGTGTTAATGCTTTGCTCCGGTGCTTTATTAAAAGGAGCACCTTAATTACCAGTAGTTTCCCTTGAGGCCCCGCTGCAAACGGGCTGGTAGGACAAAAGATGTTGTGCAAGTTTCTCATTGCGAGCACGTACGACTAAATACGGAACACATGCTTATGATTGATTATTACTTGGATACCTTATTATTATTTATCTGCAATTGCCCTATGTATGACTATTTCATGAATTATCTCATCCATGCAGCGCCCGTTCATCCATCCCTATGCCTACAGTATTTTAATCCTGCTGTCTACTGCAATTATTACTGCTGTCTTTATTTTACTGCTGCTATTATTTCACTACTGCTACTGTCATAAAACTGTTGCTACTGATAAACTGTGTCGAGCAAGTCTACTTCCAGGTGCAGCTGAACTGACAAATCATCTGTCAAGGCTTATAAATATTCTTTGGCTCCCCTTGTGTCGAATCAATAAATTTGGGTTTTACTTCCCTCGAAGACTGTTGCGATCCCCTATACTTGTGGGTCATCACCGAACACCTGCACCACGGCCTTGCAAAACTTGTACATTGCTTCTAGGCACGTGGACTCGCTCATCCGCACGTACTCGTCCACAAGATCACCGGCAATTCCATATGCAAGCATGCGAACGGCGGCGGTGCACTTCTGGTATGATGAAAAATTGAGGGCACCACATGCATCTGGCTTGCATGTGAAATAGTCATCAAAATGCATCACCCCTAACCGGATACGGTTGAACAAAGATCTTCTCATCCGGAAACGGCATCGGAAAATCTTGGGAGGATACGTGGGTCTGTGGGGACGAAAGTAGTCCCCCCAGAGCTGGAGTTGGCCAGCTCTCCGGTTCCGGTCCAATGCAGGAGAACGGCCCGGCAACGAGCCTCGGAACACCGGCCGCATCCTCTCAATGTACTCATTGACGATGAGGGTGGCAACCAGGCCGTCACTCTCATCGTCCGAGGAATCATCCGATGATGGCGCGCACAGGATGTAGTTCTTGTAGTACCATTCATCGGAGCTATCCATGGCCGAGTTCGTACCTGCGTTGGTGCCGGGGCGGCGTTGGTGTCGCGGGCGCTCGAGAGATGTGGCCGCAAGGTTCACCGGCCGTGGCGGGGAGGAAGCAGCTCCGGTGACCGTCGGGGAAGAAGAGCAGCAGACGGCGTCCCCTGAATGGCCTGCAGTGCCAAATCGAGGGAGCGACGGCGGGGTGGCGGTGGGAGGGGCGAGAGAGGCGGAGGAGATCGGGGTGGGGAATGGTATGACGTGCGGGCTGATACGTCCAAAACGTATCTACTTTCCCGAACACTTTTGCTATTGTTTTACCTCTAACTTGTGTGTTTTGAATACAACTAATGCGGACTAACGCTGTTTTCAGCAGAATTGCCCTGGTGTCTTGTTTTTGTGCAGAAAGTCAACTTTCGGGAAAAACACCAGAAAAGATCGCAAACCTCCTATTTTACCAGAAGACTCACGGAGCCAGAAGGGGAGGCGGAGATGGGCCACGAGTGGCCCAAACCACATGGTGGCGCGGCCAAGGGGCCCGCCGCGCCAGCCTATGAGGAGGGCGACTCGGCCACCTCCCCGAGTCCATCTTTCGACTACTTAACCCTTCTGACCTAAAAACGTCGGGGGGTCGTCCACTTCATCCAGAAACATCACCGTACGCCGCCACCATCGCGAAACCTATTTCGGGGACCAGAAACTCCGTTCTGGCACTCCGCCGGGACGGGGAATTGGAGGAGATCATCGCCATCATCATCACCGACGCTTCTCCATCGACCATCCATGTTTCCCCCATCCATGTGTGAGTAATTCTCTGCTGTAGGCTGAGGGGGATGGTAGGGATTGGATGAGATTGTTCATGTAATAAGCTATAAGATCATTAGGGCATGGTGCCCAGTATCCGTTGTTAGTACTTATTGATGTTGTTGCAACTTGTTGAGCTTAATGCTTGTCACTAGGGCCCGAGTGCCATGATTTCAGATCTGAACATGTTATTGTTTCATAATGATATGCACTGTTTATTGATCATACCTGCAAGTTGTATACACATATTGTTGTCCGGAACCCGCGGTCCCAAAGTGACAATAATTGGGACAGCCAAGGGGAATGGCTGCGATGTGAGGATCACATGTGTTCACGGCGTGTTAATGCTTTGCTCCGGTACTCTATTAAAAGGAGTACCTTAATTACCAGTAGATTCCCTTGAGGCCCGGCTGCCACGGCTGGTAGGACAGAAGATGTTGTACAAGTTTCTCATTGCGAGCACGTACGACTATATACGGAACACATGCCTATGTTTACTTAGTACTTGGATGCTTTATCATTATTATCTGCAATGCCTATGTCTTGATTATTATATGAGCTATCTTATCCATGCAGCGCCCGTTCATCCATCCCTATGCCTACAGTGTTTTAATCCTACTGTTTACTGCAATCACTACTGCTGTCTCTATTTACTGCTGCTATTATTTCACCGCTACTACTGCTATAAAACTGTTGCTACTGATAATCTGTGTCGAGCAAGACTATTCACAGGTGCAGCTGAATTGACAACTCCGCTGTTAAGGCTCTCAAGTATTCTTTGGCTCCCCTTGTGTCGAATCAATAAATTGGGTTTTACTTCTCTCGAAGACTGTTGCGATCCCCTATACTTGTGGATCATCACGGGCCAGGGGCGGACTAGGGCAGGACACGCTAGCGCTCCGCTCGCGTCCGCGCCTGACGCATCGGTGGCCCAAATTTGGGCCAAGAATGGGTCGCGGCGGACAAAAAAAGGACCGCGGTCCATTTGCGTCGCCCCGTTGGGCCGTGTTTTTGGCCCCCGCGGACAGGAACGGAGGCGCGCGGACTCGATGCGTCGCCCCGTTGGAGTCATCCTAATACGAGCAGAGCATACATACATGCATGTCGGCGGCGCTTTGAAAATTCCACCATCGTTCTCACCATTTCGCCATTTCGGGGGTCACGGTCCACGTTATCCCCAAGTTCCAATATAGTACATGTCCTCCGTATTTAAAGCACTTCAAATCGAGGAAATTTACGGAAACGTCGTAGAGCAATCGAGCAAGATCAAATTAAATACAAAAACAGAGGGGAACGTAATATGACTCGACTAAAATAACAAGCCCATGATCACAATCCAGATCACATTATACAAGAGTGATAGAAACATAGCTACTGGTACAAACACTCTGTCCCGAGGATAGACTACTCACACATCACCGTTAGGAGGAATAAGATTGATGAATATCGATCTCTGTCCCGACAAGGTGGCAGAATAGGGACCGAATCTGGGTTTCGAATAACGTTAGCTTTGTATCGAAACTTCGCGAAATAACTCCCTCCTCTAACGATTTAGGTCAATTGCCTCTTACAGGCGAAGGAGCATCGTGAGGAGGCAGAGGAAGTGGGCTCGTGGCCACGTGGAGAAGCGATCCGAAGGACGCACCTAGTCGAAGGAGCAGTCCACATTACGAAAAACGCACCGGCCATTGAGCATGAAATGTTGTACAAATGATGCTTCTAGTTAACGGCGGTCCAGTCCAACCGCTTTAGCTAGTTAGATATTGTTGACAAATAGTTTGACAAATATAACGTTTTAGTTTTAATTGGGGTGAGGTGGGGGGGGGGGGATTGGCCCCCCTACCCCTGGAGAGATGGTCTCCTCAGTAGATAGCGTGTGACTGTATAAATAAGTTTTTGCAACCAAATCTACGACGTACATAGACACTCGTCTGAGCTGCGTTACCTAGAATTTGCCATGAATCACACGGCCGATCAATGGTCTTGTGTTATAATTTATGACAACCCTAAGATCAATTCCCATTCCAGGGTTATATACTACAAATAACTAGGTATGAAAAAAATGACTCTATTACGCGCGGCAGCGCTTGTCCACAGACTCGATAGTTCGACGTAGTTGTGGTGACGAGATCCCACCCGGCCTCCACGCCGGGCGGCCCAACCCACCGGCCGAGCGGGACCATCGCCGCACCAGGCGGCGCTCCTGGAGAGCCCTACGGGATGGATCCTTCCATTTGCGAGAAAATAAGTGCCTAAGCTTCTTCAACTTCACAATCCCATGAGGCAACTCATTTACATCACAATTATGAAGGTCTAGTGTAAATAAATTCAAAAGTTTCTCGAAATACTTCGGCAAAAATCTTCACTATTGAACCACGCAGGCCCAAATGGCGGAGATTGATGAGATTCCCAATACCATATGGCGTATTGTTGATACGTAGACCACTTAATTAAAGAAGCCATGTAATTAAAAAGGGTCACAAAGAGGAAAATGAAGAATTGCGCCTAGAGACCCAAGTGCAATGGTACAATGGAGATCTTAAGTTTTCAATCAGCAAGCATTGGATAATGGGTAGAGATTTCTGGCTCCCGGGTCATACTGCTCCCTCTATTTAATGAAATTCAAAAATCATATTCATAAGTTTAAAAATTTAGCTTTTTTTCACATCGTCAATGAGAAAATTGACGTATCCCATGGACGTGTCACGAATTGAAATACTTTATAATCTGAGATACACAAAAATGACAAACGTGTGGATCTAAGGATCAAAATGTACACACTTTTAAATCTATATAGTATACAAGATTTTGTATTTTTGTGTAGCTCGAAATATAAAGTATCAAATCGGCCGTTTGTGGGATACATCATTCACAACATGCAGATTTTTTTTCTTCAGAAATCCCTTTTGATGAAAAAAGAAACTTATTACTGTACTGTACAACTCAGGGAAATTCGGTGGCGTTACTTAGTCCGTGAGCACGTAGTCACGTACGATCGAGAACAATTTTATTTTGCACGCCACGAGATATTGTGTGCAAAATTATCTACACACATATACTGATATACGCACAGAGTATGTTGTTCCAAGCCCAAGGTCAACTCGCTCCATCTAAGGTGCACATACTGCTCACGCAAATTATTTTGAAACGTTATCCCTCATGCAAATTACGTAGATCGCCACGTTCCACGTATGAGTGTCTCGCATAGCAGCATGTGCAGTTTCCCGTCCAAGGCTGGCACGCACGCGGGGACGTACGTGGACGTAATTACGCGTGCGCGCACCCGCCGGAATTAGCAAATTTCACCAAACGCCTCGCCGAGGACTAGACGCTTCAGACTGAACCGGGGGTGTGCGTACGGCACGGTGTGTTCGTCCAAGAAGCAACGCCCGCCCAAGTGTCGTCGATCGACGTGGGCGAAATTTCAATGGAACATGCATGCGCACATGACCGCAAGTTTCTTCTTCGTAGTTCTTATCCTTCAGTGAAACATGCATGCATATGTACGTTTAGCCTTTTGCTTAATCAAGCATGCGTGTGACGTCCGACCCCTTTCTCTTCCTCCCTGATTTTTCTATCTTCTTCAAACTTTTATACGAGGGTTGGATACTGGCCGGGGATGCATGCACACGGATGATGTATTTGTTTCTAGAGAGAAATTATGCATTTATTTCTTTTGCCCAATTGAAGGTTTAACATGATGTAGTGATGATCCAAGTATCCATACAAGAGTCGGAGAACTCGAGTCTGCGTGATGCATGCAACCAATCCCACTTTGTCCTGCATATCATCCACGTACTATCCTACTCCTACGTACGCATTTCCACGTCCATTATCGATCACGGCCTCTGCCCACATAAATATAGGTACGTACGTGCTACGTCGCTCGCTCGATCGACCAAAGGCCGGCGGCGCGCGCGAGCGACGTGAGCTCATCGTTCATGACCGGCACGCGCGCGCCCCCGGCGGCCGGCGGCCGCATTCTTTTCCCCAGATCAGCCCGGCCCCTAGCACACGTAACAGGCAACGACCCCATAGATCACCTCATCAGCTTGGAAGATCCTAAATGCACAAGCTTTACGCACAAGCCAACAATGACGCTTCTCCATCGAGATATATCGATCTATGACTATTCCCACCACACGGATGTACTAGTGGATTTGTGCCCCCATATTCCTGTCCATTTTTCCGTGCTTCGTAACGAGAGAGCAGCAATGTACTTGCCGGCCCGCCTGTTGCGGCCGTCGGTGTATACGGGACGCGCGATTGCCGGTGAAAAATGAACCTACTTTGGTCATGGTGGATGATGGCGACGTCTATATGATCTTACCCTCATGAAGGCATCATCTTTGTAGCTCTCGTCTCCTTGCTCGGTCTACTCGGGGGAAACCCTAGATACGTGTCTTCCGGATCGGACGATGGCGTGGTCTTGCCTCGTGGCGGCGTCGACTGCAGACCTGACAAAGTCTTCGCGTTGCTCTCTCGTGAAAATGGGTTGGCGCAAGACGGTTGCGCCTTTTAAGTGTGCGCCGAGAATCTGCTGGATCGGTTTGTGTTTCCGGCTCATCGTTGGGTGGCTTGGTTGTGACCTCCGATTTCAAATAATATGCGTAAGTGTGTGAGATAAGTGCACATGGCTCCGATTAGGTCCACCCCTTCTTCAAACTTGTAGGTGTAGCGACAGCTGTTTTTTTTTTAGATTGAATGTTGCGACAGCTGTCGTTGGGAATGTTGGTTCTAGTACATGCAGATACGTGACCACTGCAGGGTCTAATGTCAAGTCAACAACTGCGTCGGACTCAACGGTCACGAGCGAGCCGGATTCCGGATCAAAGCATGAGTATGTACTCGTTTCCTTTCCTTGATCAGTGCCTACCTATAGCGATCCAGCATGTTTCAAAGTGCAACAAGTATACCGCTGCGAACGCTGATGACCAGCCTTCTAGTTCCAGCTATCTAAAGAGAAAATTGAGGGTATAGCTAAGCACACGTTGAAAATCCGGCCACGCATGCATGCACGCATTTGAATTTGAATTGATGAATTCAGTCCATCTAGTTTAACACCGTTTCAGAATCAGCGGAGAGAATCCGCGCGTACGTAGCCACTAGCCATGCATGTCGATCTCGAGTCAGCGGATTAACTAACACCGCATGCAGGCCGGCCGCGGTCGTTAAACGGGTCCACTGTACGTGCTTTCTTCTGCACATAGCTAGCCTACCTAGCCCGACTCGCACACACATACACGAATCTTTGACCATGCATCGGTCGATCAGGCTTCCACATGGAAGGTCGGGTAAAGGGTAGGCCGCCGCCCATGTCACGGCAGGCTCAACAGCTTGCGCCAGTGCACAGTAAGAATATCCTCCTGGACCTCCTCCAACAAGTGTTAAAATGGACGAGAGGGAAGAAGATGCTGATCGATATATGCATGGTCGATATATAAGCTAACCTGCATGCCGAACTGAAGGAAGAAATGGAATGAAAGGATACGATGGGAGCCAGGTTAGAGAGTTTTAACTCGGCTGCTGCAAGCAAATCGTAGCTGGAGTTTCTGGTTGCGACAGCGGCATTTAGGAGCTCTGCGAAAGGCAGGGACACCCTTTACTAAATCAAACCACAAGGAGGAGATGCGAATTACTACTACGTACTGTACCATTTTGGCCAGGGTTGGTAAATGGTAACCAAATGGTGGGACCACCGCGTCCGGAGGGGCAGGTGGGCCCGCGTGCGCCACCCACGCGGCTTGCATGGTCGCCCGATTGCTTGCCCTCCTCCGCTTGCTTTGCATGTCGTGTGTCCCCACAGGGTCAGGGTGTGGTGTGGACCCGCGCGTTTCCGTGGTAGGCGCCCACGCAGGATCACCGGGAAAAGAGGAAGGGATCAACATCATCGCGTCGCAGGCCCACCCGTGTGGAAGCGAAATTGTGTCTGCGTCTTCATGCATTGCTTGCTGCTGGCCAGGCTTGGTTTGCAGCTCGACCGATCGCACTGGTGAAGTCAGGATGCTCTCTTGGTATGGAAGCATGGAACGACCCAAACAAACATCGATCTACCCGAGTACTCGACCCGACATGGACAACGATAACGTATGTGCCGGCAAAAGGCCTAAAATGATCATCTGAAGATGATCAGAGTTAGCCAGCCAGGCACGAATCATACCAATCAATCGTCGGATGCATGCCAGTGCCAGGGTACGTGAAATGTTTGTGTGGATGCACGCACGCATTAAAAAAAAAGTCTAGAGATATCCCGGCATAATATTGGCTCATTTCTAAAATTCAAAAAAAAAATATTGGCTTGTTTCGGAGTACTCCCTCCGATCCATATTAATGGACTCAACATTGTCTAGATACGGATGCATCTAGTCTAAACACTTAACTAGATACATCCGTATCTAGATAAAGTTGAGCTCATTAATATGGATCGGAGGTTGTAGCTCTTTGTTTAGAAAAAAGTCTAAAACATAACCTGAGCTCGTAGATGAAAAAAAAGGTAAATCGTTTCCCGAAATCTGAATTCCTAAAATTGGCCCCAATATCGTGCCCCTCCACGCGCGCCTCCCACCCCGCGCCGCCGACCCACTCCCAGCGCTCCCCTCCACCCACGCCTCCTTCCCACCGTCGCTCCTCTGCCTCATGTGCCACTTGACCTCCACCTCCTTGTCGTAGGTGTCTTCGTGTCGTCAGCCTTTAGCACCGACAACGGCTTAACGAGCCTCCTTGCCGCGCGTCTCGCCGCATCCCTCTCCACGACGTCTCCTCGAGCTCGTCGTCTCGTGGCCCTGCCATCACTTAATGTAGGACGCCTCCTTGAATCGATATCTCGAACATCCTCTCAATTAAATTTCATGCCTGAAATTGGAGTGTGGCGCTGCAGCTCAAGAAAAGGGTCGCCGCCGTGGCTAAATGCGTCGTCGGCGGTGTTCGATATTGGACGCGCCTCGGCAGCTCCGCGATATTGACTCGGGAAATAGAGAGATTGGACTTTGGAGGTGCAAGATGTATATTACAATTGTACCTTCTTTGTGAGTGGGAGCAACTGAATTATTGAATCGATTGTTTATCTATTTTATTTGAATTTAGGAATTATTTATTTATTTACTAGCCAAACGGATATGCGATTGAAGATAGATCGGGCTTGACAAGTTTAGAGTATCAATTTTGAGATTCAATGTTTAAGGTTCGATTTAGGTTTCATGTACGAGTTCGAGTTCAAGTTCAAGGTTTGTTTTATATTTTTCCCTCTTGGTTCGGTTTCGCCACACCGGGTGATCCCGGAGTCCGCGCTTTCCCGTGTATAGAGCAGGATGGAACGTGGTCATTCTGCTTTCTGACGGAGTACCATGTGCAGTCCATTAATTCGTTCTACATATAGTACCATGCACAGTGACACGTACAGTGGATTAGATTGCGCGATAGAGCTGTGTGTGCCGCAGCCTGCCAATGCACGTACCCGTATGCTATGTGTACACGGCTCCGATGTTAAAGCCGAGAATACTACAGCACTGTCCCCACCGCTAGCCCTGGAGCTCGCAGACCAATCTGATGTGCGGCAATCCCGGCCGGACATCCATCTGCGTGGTGCAGACAGCATGATTAATGGCGTCCTTCCCCTCGAAGTGAGCACAGCGGTGAGCAGTGTCGACCTACGCTGCCGTCCTACCCTTTCCCTTTTCCAGAACTCCCCAATTTTATTACCCTTCATCAATGATGATCTGGCAATACCATTACCAGGCGGCCACGAGAGATTCGTTGTACATGTAGCCTCTACCGTAACAGTGGTAACACCGTCACCATCATCCGGTATGTATGCTTCGCAAGGAAGGATACACCCAACCTACAAGCAGCCAGCTATACGAATACGATCATACATGTATGAGTATGACGGCCGTGCTTTGAAATTTCCAACATCCTTTCACCATTTCCGGGGTCACGGTCAAAACTTATCCCCTCGTTTTACAATATATAGGTCCTCCGTGTTTAAAGCACTTGAAATCGACGAAATTGTCGGACAAACATCGTAGAGCAATAGCAGCAAGATCAAAATCCAATACACAAAAAAAAGAGGATAAAAACATCATAGGATCAAACAAAGAGCTCATGATAAAAATCGAAATCACGTCATGCGAGAGACCGAACAAATAGATACTTGTACAAACCCTCTGCCCCCAAGGATGAGCTACTCACACGTCACCGTTCAAAGCAGCAAGGTTGATGAATATATGGCTCAGGTGATCGATCCCCGTCCCGGCATAGTGCCAGAACATGGAAGATTGGAACGCATCGAGCAACAGAAGGATCGCGCCCAGCACTAAGGAAGCATACTTCTCCCAACCTTCTTCTGCCTCCAAGTCCCCACATGCCACAACGACGGGTGTAGGCGTCCTTGCCTTTGAAGTCAGTGAAGTTGACGAAGAGTCCGACGAGGGAGAGGAGCCGATGCCGCCGCCGAGCATGGAATATTTTTGGCAAGTACTTTTACAAATAAAATGTTTAAATTTTTCTTTGGGGGGGGGGGGGGGGGCATTGGCCCCCTACCCCTTGTTGACATAGACGGCTGAGTAGATAGTGTGACCATGTAAATAAGTTTTTGCAACCAAATCTACGACGTACATAGACACTCATCTTAGCTGACTTAACTACAATTTGTCGTGAATCACAAGGCCGATCAATGGTCTTGTGTTACAAATTTAGGAAAACCCTAAGATTAACTCCCATTCCATTGTTACATACAACACATAAATAGGTACGTATGACAAAGGGACTCTATTTACGCGTGTAGGCGACGCTTGTCACACTCTGTAGTAGGACATCATCGTCATGACGATGTCCCACCCGGCCACCGCACCGAGCAAGACTACCGCCCCGCGGGGCGGAATGAGATTGATCCTTCCAAATGCGAGCAAATAAGTGTCTAAGCTTCTTCAAGTTCACAGTCCCACCCGGCAACTAATTTAAATCAGAATTATGAAGGTATAGTACAAATAAATTCAAAAGCTTCTCGAAATACTTCGGCAATATTCTTCACTACTGAACCATGCAGGCCAAAATGGTGGAGATTGAAGCGCTTCCCAATAGCATATGGGATCTTGTTGATATGTAGACCGCTTAATTAAAGAAGCCATGTAATTTTAAAGGACCACAAAGAGGAAGATGAAGAACCGCGCCTACAGACCCACGTGCAATGCAATGGTACACTGGAGATCTTAAGTTTTCGCTAATGAACCAGGGGATAATCGGGCAGAGATTTCTATCTCACGGGATCTAGTGCACCCTCTAAGTAAAATAATAATTCAAAAAGCATATACATAAGTTTTTGAAAAAATATGTCCCATAAACGTGCAAAATCATGAATTGAAATCCTTTATAATCTGAGGTGCACAAAAATGACAAATGTGTGGATCTAAATGCACACACTTTTGAATCTCCAAAATACACAAGATTTTATCATTTTTGTGTAGCTCAAAAAATAAAGTATTTCAAATCGCGAAGTTTGTGGGATACATCATTCACAACATGCAGATATTTTTTTCAGACTTTTTTGAAACATACATCATTTCCATATTTGAATAGTTTGAAATAGAGGGAGCAAACTGGAACTGAGCCAAAACGGGCATGTGCAAATTTATCTACTCAGTACATGCATACATTGATACATATACGCAGAGGGTGTGTGTATGTGCATGGTCCACTCGCTCCAGCTAAGGTGCACAATCCATATTGCTTACGCAAATACTCCATTTTGAAACGTTATGAAGAAATAGGCATTCGCCCCGCTATAATAATAGCAACCACCCGATACAAGTTTTGAGTCCACTGCTGGGGCAAAACAGCACAGTCACGCCCAAAAGAAAAGAAAGAGAACAAGAAAAGAAAAGAAAGCCGACATTGGCGGATCAACGAAAACAAAGGCGACCCGCAACCGCTGCGCTCTCTCCGGCAGAGTTCCACCACTATCCTAGCACACTGAATCGTCGCGTACCAAACAACACCTCCAAGAAGGAAAACAACGACGACGCTGCTACTGTCCGGACTAGGCCTAGGGTTTCCCCCGGTACGCTACAGGTAGTGGGGAAGAGGTACCCCCGACGCCCTTCAGGAAGGAGCGGCGACACTCACAAGCATCACCGCGTCGGTGTCAAATGACAAGGATTTCTCCCGACCTCGAAAAAACCACAACCCTGGACAGTCCGGCGTGCTCCACCCATCTTGCCACCCACCAACAAGCGCCACCACGGAATTGAGGTCACCATTGTCGTATCACCAGGTAAGCGCATCACGACCGGTCGAACCGAGAAAAAGACCCGCCATAGACAGAGCTGCAGTACCACAACCACGTGGGAGGGATCGACCTCCACCGCCATAGACGGTAACCGACCGGACGCAGCACGCAGGAGCACACCAAGCCACATGGGAGCCGGAGGGCGGCTGCAGCACAGCCACCTGGAGGACTACCTCCACCGCCATCGGCGGGTGCCGACCGGGCGCGGCAGCAGAGACACACCATGCAGGTCAAGCCTGGCCGGCCCCTGAAAGGGTCCGTGAAGTCTCCGCCACCACGCTGCTGCACGTAGGCCGACGCCGCTGCTACCCTCAAGATCGGCACCAAATACAAGTAATGGCTTCGATTGGAAAATAGTTAGTTGGTTATATGTATCTGTCCTAATCATATATTCTTATACATGCCCTCTTTTGTTCATATGTGCTGAATCTGGTCTTAAAGGAGCATCTGCTCTCTTAAGATTGCAAGTAATGCTGTGAGGTCGGAAAAAGTTAGATTTTGTCACTTGGTTATATGTTATCTCTGCCTCGATGATGATTTCCTTCGACTGATGGATGGTCTATTTCAGAAATTATGAAACCGATTCAATTCATCTCCGAGTAGGGCAAACATTTTTAATTTGGTGTCTCAAAATCGACTTTTATGGTTTTACTTTACAACAAGGTCATATACCAATAATTATGGCTCAACGACAAAATAATGTATCAGAATATTACCAGTTTATCCTGCTTTGGATCGTTGCAGCTTCCGGCTAATTGTATCCTATATAATTGATCTTTATCTTGAGTCATCCATTTAGCACAAGCTGCTATAGTTTTGCTTCCCCTGTTATTCGTTTTAACATTAGTCTTGACATTGTCTTATACAGGCTGGTTCATCCATTCCCCTGACTAATTCCTTTTTCCTTTCATTCGTAGGTGGCATGCATCCCATGAAGTATTTCGTATTTGTGCTGAAACCGACAATGACACGTATTGCCCTTGCGATATTACGATGGCTCGGAAAGAAACAATTTTGGGACCTGACTTCCTTTACTTAACTACTTCAAATATTGTCATTGCTGTAGATTCTCAACCGCTCTTTCCAAGAGTATATTTTCATTTTATGTGCTTGAGTTTCATTAGCTGGATAGAGAGCTACATGTCATAAAAGTGTATCAAACTGGTCTGCCCTCTGGCCCTATGCCACCCTCTACCCTCTGTAATATATTTCCTCCGTATCAACTTAGCAAGTGACTATTCATAGTATGCACTTGTGTTGTATTTTGACCTTCATGTGAAACTATGTCCTACTACTATTGACACACATAATGTTTTACCTGGTGATAATAATTTTTGTCGTGATTGGTACACTGTGGGAAGTACAGAAAGGTACAACACGTCAACGACGTCATATTAAGAATGTTTATCATAGTGTTTTGCAAACCGAAAACCAGCGTCCACGGCGGGTGGCGCGCGGCAAGCCGCGCCAGGGAATCTAGTTGCAATGAAACATGCGTACACATGACCGCAAGTTTCTTCTTGCGCTTGGGCGACCTTCGGTGATACTCCCTCCCTCTGTTCCACATTCTACAATAAAAGATGTTTTAGACTTTTTTACATTTACAGTGAACACATGTATCTAGACATGTTTAAATGTATGTCATGTATCTAGACATGTTTAAATGGATGTGCATATTTACTTTGGTCCGAATCTAAAAAATATATGTAATACCTAAAACATCTTATATCGTGTAACGAAGTGAGTACATACATGGATATGTGTTTAGCTTCCGCTTAATTTCGACGGAGATTTGGTCGAGTAACTCTATGGAAACCAAATATGAATTGAATAGCAACATGCACGTAAGCTCGTGAACTTAATAGGAGAACATTTGTCAAAAAGTGTATTAAATACTTATGAGTTTCGAAAAATTCTGGAAAAAAAATCCGGATGTAGTTAATGGTATATCCCAAGAATGTGTAAAATAACAATTTTAAATACTTTGCGTTATGGGCTACACAAAAAACATAAAATGTTCTAAATTTAGATATTTGAAAATATGCATATTCAGATCCATACTTTTGTTGTTTTTCGTGTCGCTCAAAATATAAATTTTTTGAATTTTTCTTTTGCATGTCACGGGATACACCATTTGCTACATCTGGATTTTTAATTTTTTAAAACTAATAAATATGATTTTCGAACTTTATTCATATAGCGGAAGCACTAGAGCCAAAAATCTCATTTGTTAGTTTAATACATGCATGCAGGCATACATACCTTGATTCTTGACTTGTCGTCCACTGAGAAGTGCATATTCTACTCGCTAAAGTTTAATCCTAGCTAGATCATGGTACGCTGATTTGATTAATCCATCCGCGACGACGCCGACTTCTCCCGCCTTTCCATCGATTTAATTAACGAGCTGCCACGATCGCACAGGAGAATAGGGACAAATAAATGACCACAATATGCTGTAGGTTAGCGGGTGAGTGGAGGATAGTTTATCATTTGGGATAGTTTAATCAAGATCAGCCGGAGGTAAAGATGACAAATAGTAAGACGAAAGAAATGGCCGAATCGGATCCGAGTTATAAACGGTAAGCGAGAGATGCACGAGGATACCAAAGATGGAAATTTGCTTGAACTTTAATATTGAATGAGGTGTCTCTGCTTTAGCCAAGTTGGACATAATTTTCAATTTACATACTCTAGTTACAGCCTCCCAATCATCTTGTTTTTCACGCCAGGTATCTATTCCTGTTATTTCAAGAACAAAACCGTGTATCTCATCTGCCTTGTGCACATATAAAAACACAAAGACTGCGTAGGTAGTCACTGACACCCCAAGTGGTATGTGTCCTGGATAATTAGGCCCCGCTCGGTTTACTGTTTATTTTTCCGCCTTGTGTAAAATTACGGCCCGAAGCAGGAAATACAAGGATATCACATTCTTCGTATATTTTTACCGGCCGTTTTCGGCCAAAATACAGCGTTCCAAGCGCGCCCTTAGGTCTTGATTGGTTCAACGTTTTTTTAACTAATACGGAGGGGAAATTTACGGACCTACTGAGCCCATGCTGAAAATCCAGCGCATGGCGGGTGGAAAATTCCGCTCCATAATTTGTTACTGCCAATCCAAGCGAGACCTTAGAGTAAGAAACATAGGTGGCGAGACGTACGGGTGTGCGCACGCTGGTTTGACAAGTGGTACAAGTTTTATTTTCTTCACATTGTACCCACTCGAATATTACCATGTCAAAACAAAATTATTTGCGATGCACGAGTACACTAGTTCCAAATAGCACCAACGATTTTCCGTGTCAGGATTCATATCTAAAGTGTAATTGCTGGAAAATAATTTGGTTTGTTATTCTCAAAAAAATTTTTTTTGTTGTTTTACTGGAAACAAGGCAAAAGCTCTGCCTTTTATATTGATATAGAAGGAGCAAAGACAAAGTTAAGGCCTAGACCAAAAAAATAAAAGTTACAAGACATCTCGGCGCGCCGAGCATGAAGAAAGAAAACTATTCGCAATCTCCGCCAGCTTCTTGCGCCTGCAAGTATCCAATTTTTGCTTTCGCTTCTGATGCGCTGGAAGAGAATGGATGGCATGGTGAAGGTATTGTTGAAAACTCTCGCGTTCCTCTCCTTCCAAATTTCCCAGGTGATTAGGATAATCGCGGTCTTGAGCCCCTCCCGGGAGGGGGATGGCGTGGCGGCCAAGTCTTTCCAGTAATCAAAGATAGTGGGTTTTGTGACCTCCAGGCCCTGCATCAGAGTAGGGCATTTTAGCCAGGCCGACGCGTCGGTCCAAATCCTCTTCGAGTAGCGACATTCAAAGAGCAAGTGTCTTCCTGTCTCAGGTTGGTTTCTGCATAGCTGACAGACAGGCTGGTGAGGCCACCCTCTTACAGCAAGGCGGTCTGAGGTCCAAAGGCGGTTCTGGACCGCCAACCAAGCAAAGAAAGAGCACTTCGGAGGGGCCCAAGTGTTCCAAACCACCGCCATGAAGGGGCAAGCGTTGGCACCGAAGAATTGCGCCTTGTATGCGGATTTAGCTGAATAAACGCCGGAGGTGGACAGGGTCCAAGTGATGGTATCCTCAACATCAGGGGAGAGCGCGGTCTGCTGAATGATCTCCCACAGTTGCACAAACTGAGAGATGTGGTTGACCGTGAAGTTGGACACGTCAAGATCCATAATCCATTTGTAGTCTGTGAGGGCGTCCTGCACTTTTCTGTTCTTGCGCTTTGATGCCATGAAGAGGTCAGGGGCGATGACTTTAGCGGGCAGCCCATCAAGCCAAGAAGACCCCCAGAAGGAAGCTTTGACCCCATTCCCCACGGTGACCCTGGTAGCAGCATTGAAGAGGTTCCTATCGGTCTCATCGTTAGGAGTTTCGGTGCCACCCACGGCTTATCAGGAGAAGCCCATTCATGCCAAAGCCATCTCAATCTTAGCGCTCTTGAGAACTTCTCCAAATTAAGGATTCCGAGACCTCCTAGCACCTTTGGTCGACAGACTTTGTCCCAACTGACTTTGCATTTTCCACCGCTGACAACTTCGCTGCAGCTCCAAAGCATCCCTCTCCTTATCCTATCAAAAGCCTTCAGCATTGCTTTGTCTGCTTTGATGGCCGTGAGCAGAAAAATAGGCATTGAGGAGAGCACCGACTTGACAATCGCATTGCAGCCCGCACGAGTGAGAAATCTTCCCTTCCAAGGTTGCAGACGAGCCGCCAATTTGTCAATGTAAGGTTGAATGTCAACACGTCTCAGTCTTCCCAGCGATAAAGGCAACCCCAGGTATTTGATAGGGAACTGGGCCACGGCAGCCGGGAAGTCTCCCAAAATAGCCGCGAGGTCGATGTCCTCGCACCGAATAGGCGAAATGGAGCTTTTGGCAATGTTTGTGACGAGACCCGTCGCCTCCCCGAAGCTTTGAAGAGTAGTGGCGAGGTTAGTAATGTCATGCGCAGTGGGGGATATGAAAATGGCCGCGTCATCCGCATAGAGTGAGAGTCTCAAGGCTGCCAGTTGGTCCGGCAGAGGGTGGAGGAGGCCTTGCTCAGTGGCCATCTGCAGCGTTCTGTTGAGGGGGTCGATGCCAATGTCGAATAGCAGCGGTGACAGAGGGTCTCCCTGCCTGAGCCCCCTCCCGTGGATGATCTCGAGGCCGGGGATCCCATTCAGCAGAACGCGGGAACTAGTAGTGGAGAATAGGATGGAAACCCAGGCCCTCCAGCGTGGAGGGAATCCCCGTCGGCGCAGCACATCAAGCAGATAGTCCCATCTGATAGAATCGAAAGCCTTGGCGATGTCAAGCTTGATGAGCAGCATAGGCTTGCGTGCTCGATGCAGGCTCCTAGCAGTGTTTCGGACATACATGAAGTTGTCGTGAATGCTTCTGTTCTTGATGAAGGCGCTCTGGCAATGGGAGACCAAGTTGTTCATCTTAGGACTTAAGCGACGGGCCATAGCCTTGGCAATGATCTTCGGAATGATGTGAATGAGGCTAATGGGTCTGAAATCCGCAACTGAGTCGGCCCCATCTTTCTTAGGTAGCAGCACAACGTTGGCCGAGTTGATCACTTGGAAGTTCTGGACAGACAACTCCGAGAATGCATCAATGACACGCATAAGGTCTGATGGATAATCTCCCAGCATGAAGAGAAGAAGGCAGTTGTGAATCCATCTGGGCCAGGGGCTTTGTCTTTCGGCATGTCATCAATAGCAAGCTTGATCTCGTCCTCAGAGAAAGGTAAGGCCAAATCCTCTAACTCAGCAACACCAGGGTGGAGCTCATCCCAATTAAGGTCGATCTGTCGCGGCGGCGGCCGGCCAATTGTGCGAGTGAAGTGATCAAGGATCACCGAGGCCTTGTCCTCATGCCCAGTTACCCAACCTCCATTATGCTGCAGCCTCTGAATGTGCTTTTTCCTTCTTCTGGAGTTGACACGGATGTGGAAGTATTTTGTGTTGGCGTCTCCCTCCTTCAGGTTACGGATTCTTGAGGCCTGCCTTTTCCTGGTGCGCTCGAGGACCGCCAGTCCCATAACCCGCTTCTTCAGCGCCGCACGCAGATTCCGCTCATCCCCCGATAGGGTTCTCGATTCCTGGGCAATGTCCAGCTGGAGAATAACATCGAGAGCCATTATGAGTTGCAGCTTGTGGTCAGAAAACAGACTCTTGCTCCAGGCACGAAGTTTCCCAGCAGTGTGGCGCAGCTTGTGGTTAAGGACATGCACAGGTTGGGTATGCGAAGTAGGCTCGGCCCAAGCATCCTGAACAATCTCAAGGAAGCCCGGCATCTTCGTCCAGAAATTCTCAAACCGGAATGACGGCGGTCTCCATGGCCACGCTGGCTGGAGAGCATGAGAGGACAGTGGTCAGAGAGGATGAGGAGAGAGCCGTTAACACGTGATGACCGAAGGCGAGGTCCCAACTAGGGTTGCAGAAGGCTCTGTCCAGCCTGACCAAAGTGGGATCGCTCCTCTCATTGCTCCAGGTGTACTTCCTGTTCTGCAGCTTGACCTCCTTCAACTGACAAGTATTGAGAGCCTGCCGGAATTGGCCCATCAGGCGAAAATTCAAGTTGGAGTTGTTCTTGTCCGATGCCTGATAAATAAGGTTGAAATCGCCGATAATAAGCCACTTCTCATCATTCACAGGTGCAGCCGCAATAGCTTCATCCAGAAAAGCTCTTTTTTCAGCATCAACAGAAGGCCCGTAAACGTTGGTCAGCTTGAACGAGGTGCCACATGCCCGAATGCAGACGTCAGCCGAAATCAAGTGGGTTCCAATATGGATATTCGTCATGGAGACGTGATCATCATCCCATATAAAAAGGATTCCTCCGCGAGTGCCGATAGCCGGCCTGTGGGCAAAGGAGCGAAGTCGATAGCCCCCAATGTAAGCAGCCGTAGCATGGTCGATGTAGTCGAGCTTGGTTTCTTGAAGACAGGCGATGTGGCAAGGCGTACTGGCAAACATGGCGTGGACAGTATCTTTTCTAGCTTGCTCGTTGAGGCCACGAGTATTCCAATCCGCAATACTGATGAATGGTTCTGTCATTGCAAATAGTTGGCGAGCGAGGTCGATGTAGATGATGAACTAGAAGTTGCTGCGGTAGTTTTAGGAGAAGTCTTTAAAGGTGACAAGCCCACCCGATAGCCGAATAAAGAGTAAAAGTGGCGGATACAAGAACTCCTGAGTTCTGAAGATGATGAATAACAGTAACCATCAGACCACAATCTCTGGCCTGCATCGAGCATGAGCTCAGCTCCTCCAGCTCCAGCAATCTCCACCAGCGCCTCATGTGCCTGGTTCATGCGTGGCACCTTTAGCCTGAACAATTTGGTGAGCCCCTGCATTGCCACTTCTGGCATCTGGTTCTTGTAGCAGTCCAGGTATTGCTTGCGCGCGGTGATGAGTGGAGCTTCAGCCGGGGTGACGATGCCCATCTTCGAGTTGAGAAGCCACACAGCCCTGTCCACCGTGGACAGCTGCGGCTTGCCTTCCTGCCTAGCGCTGCGGCGCACCGGCAATGGCGGAGCAGCGGGAGGTGCCGGAGGTGCAGGACGAGGCAGCAGCGGCACGGTCAGGCTGCCAAAGAGGCCGCGCACCGTACCCCGAAGTGGAGAGATGTCCTCAGTCCTGTGCGTCAACATCAACAAGATCAACAATGGCCGCGAGGCCGGCAGTTAGAGCCGTTCCGTCGATGCCGCACACCGGCGATCCCTCAGGCAAGATCGAGGAGACCGCGGTCCTGGCCGCAAGGCCCATGGCAGACAGCGCGCGCGGAGGGGAGGCAAGCACCGGCGCCTCTGGCTGCACCAGCACCTCACGGCGTTGTCGATGATGATCGCACGGCCATGGGACCCTCGCAGCCCCTGACGAAATCCACCGCCCCAGCCGAGCCCTGCAGCTGGTCGACGATGGCGGAGGCCACCACGGCAGGAACCGCGCCCACCGCGCCGGACTCGGACCAGGCCTCAATCCCCGGCACCTCGTCCTCCCAGCAATCCGGCACAGTGCGGCAAGCAGCCGTGGCCACGGCGCCTGCCAGCACAGAGGTGGCAACATCCTCGCGTGCCCCCACCGCGTCCTCGCTCGTGGCAGGAAGCAAGAAGGAGACCGGCGGCGGCGATGCAAGCCTAGAAGAGCCGATGGAGAGCGCCGCCGGTGCCGCGCGAATGGAAGAAACCCAATCGCGGCAGATGGAGCTGTAGGAGGGCGGCGTCGGCTCGACGCCGCCATGGAACATCACCTCGAGCCCCTTGGAGACCTCGGCGTCGGAGAGGATTGGCTCAGGTGGCAGGGTGAACCCGGGCGCAGGCGTCGACGGCCTTGTCATGATGGAGGAGAGCACAGGCAGAGCGCGACGGCGGCTGCCCTCCCCACCCCCATAGCGGGAACTGCGGCTGTGGCCGCGATCCCCGCGGTAGTCCCCGTGGCGACTGCGGCTCCTGGCAGCGGGCGCCCGCGACGATGAACGACGTCCCTGAGTGTCACGCCCTCCGTGCCGCTCGTCGTCTTCGTCATCATGATCCCTGCGTCGATGTCGTTCCTGCTCACGGTCGTCACAGCGTCCACCGTGGCGAGAGCGGCTCCGCAGCCGCTCCCTCTTGTCTCCCCGGGACGATGAGCGACGCCCCTCTTCGTCATCGTACTCCTTGCGTCGATGGCGTTCCTGCACACGGTCGTCACCGCGCCCACTGTGGCGAGAAGGGCTCCGCAGCCGCTTCCTCTTGTCTCCCTCCCTGGCACGGGCACGATCCTCCTGCTCCTCACGGTCCTCCTTCTCCTGCCTATCCGGGCGGCGATGCGCACGGCCAATGATGGGGCGGAACTCGGGGTCCCCGTCGCGGTCGCGAGTGGGCCGTAGCTCGTCATCCGCGTCACGCCGCCGGCGAGCGGGGCGGCTGGAGCTCTCGCCATCCAGGACGCGCAGATCACCGAGAGGGGGGATGGACGCGGGGGCGAGCGACGTCGTGGATCCGTCGATGACGCCCAGGCGCCACGGCGGCAGAGTGCGCGTGGACGGCCTGAAGTCGGAGATGGGGGCACCGCCGTCGAGCTCGGGGGCGTCGGAGTAGTCCTCGATGATCTCGAGGTGGGGGAGGACGCGGAATGTGGCGCCGCGCTTCCATTGGTCTGGGCGGTCCTCGGAGACGCGCACGAGAGAGGAGAGGCCGCCCGGGCCCTTGTTGGCGAAGGTGCACCACAGCACCTTGGGGATGCGATGCGGCTCCTCCGTCCAAGCCCACAAGCCGAAGGAGGACGTGACCTCCATGGTGGTGAAGCCGTCGTCGAGGCGCTGCACCGCGCAGCTCCGCCCGAGAACCTGCGCGACGATCTCCGGCCGCCAGGCGAAGGTTGGCAAGCCGTCGAGGTGGAGGTGGACGCGGTAGAAGAAGTTGGCGCTGAAGGCTTGGGCGACCGCGCGCCATGGACGGAAGTGGATCTCCAAGCCAAAGAGCTTGAACATTGCCCGCTTGGTGCGCATGACCCGGTCCCGCAGCTCGGCGGAGACGAATTTGACGATGAAGGGCTCGGGGAAGTGAGAGCTCACAACGAGGTCGGAGGACCGGAGGTTGAACTTCGAGCGAAAAGCGTCGTCGATGTCCGTGCGGTCCATGCCGGGCGGCGGAGACAGCACGTAGACGAAAATGGCAGTGTGCTCCCACTCCAGCCTTGCGCTGTCGAGGTCGTAGGACGTGGCGATGAAGCAGGAGTCTTCCGGGGTGCGGGATGCAGCGTCGCCGAGGAAGCTGGCCATGTCAATGTTGGCGGCGGGCGCGGGCACGAGCTGGCGAGAGGAGGCCCGCGCGGCGGAACGATGAAACTCACCCGAAGATGACGCAGCCCGGCGTGGGGCGGAGGGCGTCGCAGGAGGCGGCGGGCGGCAGTCGCGAGCCCCGTGTCCCCAGCGCCAGCAGGTGGCGCACCGGAGCGGGTCACGGCAGTCAGCTCGCAGGTGGTCGCGGGCTTGGCACCGGTTGCATCGGCGGTTGTTGGAGAGCAGAGTAGGAGGCTTGTGGGCGGAGACACACGGAGAGCGGGGATGAGAATGGCCAGCGTACCGCGAGGATGGGCGTCGCATTGAAGGAGGGGAGCGTGCCGTACCGCGAGCCGCTCGTAGGTCGTGGCGGGACAGCACCCTAGTCCACCCCGCGTCATCGACAGCAGGCGGCGCCGGAGCTGGAGGTGACGGGCGATGGGACGGGCCTTGAACAGCTGGCGCAGAGGCAGGTGCGCCTTGAAGGCGCGGCGCGGGGATTTCAAACCGCACCGAACGGCGAGGACGAGCCGTGGCAGGGGGCTTGAAGGCGATGGAGGTGCGCAGGATGCCCGTCGGGGCCGCCATAACTGCGGGGGAGCCCGCATGGCGCCAGGCGGACAAGCTCGCGTTGATGGCGCTGCAGGCGGCAGGGGGAGGCGTGCCGAGGTTGGTGCTGCCGCGGATGATGCTCCGGAGACGCGGAGCAGGCGCAGCCCACGGCCCTCGCGCCGGAGGGGGTGGGGGGATCCGCCGGCCGGCCATGGCGGACCCGGATCTTGAGCTTGAGCTTGTCGGGGCGGGGCAGATGGTGGCCAGCTTGCCAAAAAAAGCTGGGGTGAACCCGACCGGGAAGTTCGCCGGAGGCGGCGGCGGCCTTGGCGCGGATCCGGAGGCGGCGGAGGCCAGCAGGGCGGCGGCCGGCGCGGGGCGGGGCCCGTCGCCATGGGCGTCGCGGGAGCTTATCCTAACGGTCATTTAAAGAACTGTTCTATATCTGTGACGTGACCTTTGTACGTATGCATATACGTGTAGTGCACTGTCGAGAGCTATTGTTGTTTTACTTCACACAGCACCTGGTTTTGAGAAAGTACCACGAGGAGAAAGGGACTAAGATCTCAATCCAGGAGAGAGATACTCCGTTATAATAGGCCGAGGATGAATAGATAAAGGTAGATAAAAGACACAGTCACGAAATTTAAAAAAAAGCCGAAAATATAGGGCTGTAGGGAGAGAGAGAAAATAGGTGCCCATGCGGGCATGCCCAATAGCGTTGCTGCTGTACCTTTCAGCTTTATAATCTCCCCCAAAATCTGCCCACTCCCGCAGCCTCGCCCACCCTCTGTTCTCTTCTTCCCCTCAAAACTCTCTCTCCCCTCTCCTGAAAATTCTCCGGAGACTGGGTGCCCAAGTGGTGACGGCGTCTCACTAAGGGGAGAGAGGGAGATCCTCCCCTGTTTACACTCCTCAGCTCGCCTCCTCTTTCTCCACTTCTCTGCAACCCACTGCCGAGCCAGGAAGAGGTGGAATTTGAGCTGAATTCAGTCCCCCAGTCCGAGCTCGATCGGCCCCGGAGCGAGATTCATCCAGGTTAGCTCCGGTTCCTGCAGAATTCTGGTTTGTTTCGGGGGACGGAAGTGGTGATCTGAGCTGTGAAGCGTTGGAATTATCTGTCGCCTTTTTTTTGGTTCTTCGGCTGTCGTCCCTTGTTCTGCTTCTGCCCTGTGGGAATTTTCCATTCCGGGGACACGAGGAGTGGCCTCTACGCCTTTTTGTCTGCTTGTCTAGTGCTTTGATCTGTCAATTATGGGCGAAATATCTCACTTTATCACCCGTTTTTACTTGAATTGTGCCGTGCTACGGCTACCGCTGCCGGGAGTTCTTGAGCTGAACATGTTCAGTTCAATCTCTAGTCATTAATTAAGTAGTAATAAATGCCCCCTGCTCTGCTGAATTGGGGAAAGAAGTGGTTTTTGTCGAGTGACATGCATCTCCAGGTCCTTTTTCAGTCGATGCACAATTAATACCTTCTTAGTTTCACCAATTCAATAAGATTCTCCTGATCGGCTTCTGTTTGATTCCATAATTCTGCATAATTCAAGCACTTTGTCCGAAATTTCAATCTTTTGTTATTGGCGTAATTCCAGGGTGTGGAGAGATGTACCGGGTCAAGAGCGAGAGCGACTGCGAGATGATGCATCAGGACCAGATGGATTCGCCGCTGGCCGACGACGGCGGCGGCAGCAGCGGGGGGTCGCCTCACAGGGGCGGCGGGCCCCCTCTGAAGAAGGGTCCCTGGACGTCGGCGGAGGACGCCATCCTGGTGGACTACGTCAAGAAGCACGGCGAGGGGAACTGGAACGCGGTGCAGAAGAGCACCGGGCTCTTCCGCTGCGGCAAGAGCTGCCGCCTCCGGTGGGCGAACCACCTCAGGCCCAACCTCAAGAAGGGGGCCTTCACACCCGAGGAGGAGAGGCTCATCATCCAGCTCCACTCCAAGATGGGCAACAAGTGGGCTAGGATGGCTGCTCATGTAAGTGCGATGCGACGGTGATTCACTACTTTACATGTACTCGTAGCATGCTGTTGGTGTGTGCTGTTCTTGAGTCTTGCGTGATTGTTCACGTCATGGTCACATGGGGTAGCGTTTTTTCATTTGACGATTGTTTTTGAAGAATAACATAATCAATGTTTTTTTATCTAGTGAAGTGTTTAGTTTCAGGTATATATTGGAGCGGATTAATCTTAATTTGTTGCTCCTCGTCCTACTTACTTACTGTTTTTTCTCTGAAACATGATGATTCTCTAGTGCAATTCAGAGAGTTTACCAATCTTTGGTTTTAAATTGGTAGGCACTATGTTTCGTCTCAGCTTTTGTTGTTACCGATAGCAAGTTAGCCTAAAATTTAAACGGTTGAAAATTGACAGCTATATATGTATGCTTTAAATAGGTAGTCCATTTTTGACTTTGACTGCGTTCAAGGGGGGAGTCTACCCAATTGTGCATAGACTGACATCTATGTTCTGTAACGAAAATTGACTATTTTCTATAGTTGGGATCTTGTTCAGTGTGGCTAGGTAGTAATGTTTTTGTTAGTCATCTCAGGCTTAATAATCTTGTATATCCAATTCCTTTTCTATCATTATTAGTATGTACAATTTGAACAAAAACCCTACAATTGCTCCAGGTTTCATTCACACCGACTTGTCATATATATAACCTTATCCTGTGTACATGAGTGTCAAATTTCTCTTCATCTTTTATATTGTTGCCATTATTTTTGACTTTGAACCTCTTCTCAGTTGCCAGGGCGTACTGATAATGAAATAAAGAATTACTGGAATACTCGAATAAAGAGATGCCAGCGAGCTGGCTTGCCAATCTATCCTGCTAGTGTAATCAATCAGCCTGCAAATGAAGATCAGCAGGGCTCCAGTGATTTCAACTGCGGCGACAATCTTTCCAGCGACCTTCTGAATGGAAATCGGCTTTATCTACCAGATTTCACCTGTGACAATTTCGTTGCCAATTCAGAGGCTTTATCCTATCCACCACAGCTGAAAGCTGTTTCAATAAGCAATTTGCTTGGCCAGAGCTTTGCATCAAAAACCTGTGGTTTCATGGATCAGGTAAATCAAGCAGGGATGCTGAAACAGTGTGACAGTTTGTTCCCTGGATTGAGCGATACCATCAACGGTGCACTCTCCTCGGTCGATCAATTCCCAAATGACTCTGAGAAGCTCAAGCATGCTCTGGGTTTTGATTATCGCCATGAAGCCAACTCTAGCAGCAAGATTATTGCACCCTTTGGGGGTGCTCTTACCGGCAGCCATGCCTATTTAAATGGCACCTTCTCTGCTTCAAGGTCCACAAATGGTCCTTTGAAGATGGAGCTCCCTTCACTCCAAGATACCGAATCCGACCCAAATAGCTGGCTCAAGTATACCCTGGCTCCTGCGATGCAGCCTACAGAGTTAGTTGATCCCTACCTTCATTCTCCAGCAGCAACTCCGTCAGTGAAATCTGAGTGCGCGTCACCAAGGAACAGTGGCCTGTTGGAAGAGCTGCTTCATGAAGCTCAGGCACTAAGGTCTGGGAAGAATCAGCAGCCGTCTGTGAGAAGTTCAAGTTCCTCTGTCAGTACACCGTGTGATACTCCGGTGGTTAGCCCTGAGTTTGATCTTTGTCAGGAATACTGGGAAGAACATCCAGTAGTATGCTGCATGAGTATGCTCCTTTCAGTGGCAATTCACTCACTGAATCGACCGCCCCTGTGAGCGCCGCGTCGCCTGATGTTTTTCAGCTCTCTAAAATCTCCCCTGGTACGTTTATTTAACTCGGACATCCTTTCTTCAGAATGGATTTGTTTTTTGAGTGAATGGAATTTTATTCCGGTTATTTATATATCAGTGTTGACTTGCACAGCACACAGCCCTTCGCTGGGATCCGGAGAGCAGGCGATGGAGCCAGCATATGAGCCGGGCTGCTGGGGACACTTCACCTCCTCATGAAAACTTGAGGCCGGACGCATTCTTCTCGGGGAATACAGCCGATTCGTCCCTCTTCAACAACGCCATAGCAATGTTTCTCGGCAACGACGCAAACACGGAGTGCAAGCCTGTTCTCTTCGATCCTTCCTCCTGGAGCAACATGCCGCACGCCTGTCAGATGTCGGACGAATTCAAATGAATTCCTCGCCGATCGATGGTGCTGGCTGTGGAAGGGGGTTCTTGGTATATCTCATCCTGATTGTTTTGAGGATAATTTTCAGGGAAAGCCTCATTGATTGCAAAGCCGTCACGGCCGCCGATGACGGTGTATGCAGCTGCTACCAGACGTAATATGTGATCTTCATGCAACTAGCACCTTTTCCACCAATAAAGTTCATGGAGATGTAAGCCGGTTATCTATTTTTTGTTGTTTCTTCGTAATAGAGAACCCTTTTTTTGTGGCCTCAGGACTCTGTTGGGAACTCGTCGAGCTGTTTATCTGAACAATGTAAGATCAGTTACCGATTTTCTGGTGTACCGTGTTTGTTGAGACATTAATTCCACCCCAATTGTCAATGGATAGCATTTTGTTTCGCAGCAAAATTGTTGTTTCTGTGCTGGGCTCGCACTGTTGTTCATCAGCTTGGCCCATTGTAGCTTGACGATTCGTCAAGTATTTAGGGTGCCAATTCTTCATCTCCATTAACGTGATTATTCTTTGCTGCCAGTTCAATTCTCATCTACCTGTACTTTTTCGCGGATCTTCGTCCGGCCATTTACCACGCCTGGAGGGCGCGCTAGCGCTCTGCATCGGGTAAGAAAAACAGAGAGGAGGCAGGGTCGCAGACGTTGTGCCGTGGATGCGCAGCCGGCCAGTCCGGCATGAACGGGCGATGTGCAAGGCATATGACTGGTTTCCATGAGGAGGCCGCTACCGCCACTCACGGTAGTTCGCCGCTTCCTCTCTCTGCAAGTCTGCATTGAGATGGTGATGCCTTGCCGTGATGGAGACGGAGCACGGTTGACGGTTGTGCTCCGTGTACAATGCCGGAGTAAGTGTCGGCCTGCCTGGCGGAGGCAAGAACTGCGAGTAGCTCGTCAGGGAATACTGTATGAATTATGATGCTGCTGTTCTCAAACTTAATGCTGGTTCAGTCTGTCAGTCAATGCATTCATGTGCCTTGTTTCTCCCCTCTGATTACTTCGACCCCTTTGTCTCCGCCCTGGAGAAATCTCGACGATTTCAACACGGGATCCGGCGCCGCCGCGCCGGCATGAAGATCGGAGGTGTTTGTTGGTTTCATGCCTCGCATTGTAAGCATGATCGTTCCTGAATCTGGTGCGTTGGATCCTCCTAATCATCACGACGTGTTGCTGCGTCGCCTCGCGTGTCTAACAAACTCAAGCCGCTTCTCATTGCTAGTAGAGACCACGTGTTTCTTCAAACTTTCACGACGGAGGATAGTCAGTGGTTGACACTTTCGCCCTTGCACGTCGTACTGGCTAGATCCGGAATTCTGGATGTTCTCCATCGTCGAACAACATCTGTGATGCTGTCCACAGCGGTACCACAAACCAAAAAAATGCAATTTGCCACATTTGCAAATTGTGAACAAAACTTATAAACTGGGTCAATTCTATTCTATCTATTCGAGCGGTGGATATCGAGAACCTTGAGCTCAAAAAAATTCTGAACAAAAGATATGATTTTTCATTAAAATTTGACGTCCTTGTTGCCACATTGCGGAGCTGCCTCTGCTCTTCTGGCGCCTCGTACGTCTGCTTTTTCCTTTCCACTCCAATCGCAAACTCCTCCCTCGCCTTCATCTTGGCCATCAGGCGTCTCCTCTCCTCTCGACCGCAACAGTGCGCCATCTCCGGCGCATCGGACTCTTGACGCTTCCTCTCTAGCGCATGTGTTTTGTTGGCCCGGCGGCAATCTTTCTCCACTTGGCGGCGGTCCACCACATCGAAGCGGCAAGCCTCACGTGCAGCTACAGAGCCCGCCGCTCTCTGGGCATTCAGCTCTTATGTGCCGCCGAGAGGAGCAGGCATGTTCCTCCATTGCCGCAGATCAAGCGACCGCTCCATGGCGGCAACCTCTGTCGCGACGTTCGTATCCGCGAAGGCCGCCCTCACCTGGTGGCACTCCTCCTCGCTGCGCACAGTGAGGATGGAGTTCATCGCGCCGACCAGCTCCGGCCACAGTGGAGCTTCCAGCTGTGGCTCTGGCTCCGCAACTTCCTCCTCACACTACTCCGGCCACTCCACGTCATTCTCCCCCCCCCCCCCCCCCCCCCCTCTCATCCTGCTCGTTGTCAGGCAGCGGAGGATTTGGGTCCTCTGTCGGGAAACGACGGGGCGCAACCTAAGTAATGGTGTCCCGGGAGGTGGCTATGCATGTCCATGGCTGCTTGCGGACATGTCCAGATGTTATCCGATAACTTTGAGACTGCCTCCTATTAGAATCGGTATACGGTGCTTGTACCGTATTGTACATGTAATTGTATTGTACCTCTGTCATGCTATATAAAGAGATCAACGGAGAGCACGTTGCTCTACCGAAACCCTAAACTTTAACCTGGTATCAGAGCCGATCTCGGTTCCCTTCGCCGCCGCCGCGCGAGCCCTCTCCGCGCCGCCGCCGCCGCGCTCCCTCCGCTCGACGCCGCGAGTCACTGTCCGTGCCGTCGCCCGTATCCAAGTTTGGAGACCCTCTTAGGGGTGTCAGACAGAAATCACGCCGAATCGGACAGTTGAAAGGTGCCGGTATAGCTGTTTTTCGTGTGTGGCAATGGGTGTTTGGGTGCGGAGATGGTCGACACAACGATCAGTTTTACTTGAGGCAACAATGAAAGCAAGAGGATCAGTTTCACTCCAGCAACTGCAGAAGATTTTGTTTTCTCTTCTTTTGAACGCGTGCGTGTGTGAGATTTTTTTACTCTTCTTTTCTACTCGCGCGTGCGTGTGTGTGAGAGGTGATTACGCAGGCAGGAAAACAAGTAAACAAGTAACCATGAGTCCATGACCACCGTCTTTGACGGCAGCAGCTAAAAATCGACGGTTGTTTGCGCCATGGCCGGCGCCGCCGGTCCGACACAAGAGCCTGTCCTGCCACTGCCAGGCTGCCAAAGCACAGAGCGGAAAAATTCCTCGCCGCCGTCCCCTTCCCTCCGCGCACATCAGGATCCCACCCTCACTCACTGCCTCCTGGGCCCTACCACCGTGGCACCCACCGGCCAGTCGAACGCAGCGGTACAGCTGTACCGACGGAGAGACAGAAAGGCCGGGCCCGCCCACTCCCCTTCCGCTTTCTCTGCCACTGCCGCCCTACTTTCTTCCTCTTCTTTTCTTTCCCTTCTCCGGGCGATCGCCATCGCCATCGCCGCCCACCACCACTACCGCCACCAAATCCGCTTCCTTCCACCGTGGAGTCGCCGCCGAAAGCGGCACTCCAAGCTCCAAACACGCTGCTGCTCCTGCATATACCACCCCAGTACCCCACCGCGCGGAGACACGGACGCGTACGCCCAGCAGCAGCAGAACATTTCTTCCGCGCTGACGCCTCTGTGACTTTGACCCTCCGCGATCGATTGCTTCACGCTCTCGGCTTCCTCTGTATCGGCCAGTCGCGGCACAGGGTTTTCGGTTATTCTGCCCCGTTTCTTGGAGCTTTCCCCTCCTGCTGGCCGCCTGCCAAGCTTCCTCGGAGGTATGTTCTTTCTGACAGTGAACTGTCGGGATCGATTCTTGTTTTGTCGGATGGTTGCTCTTGATCATCTATGTACAGTACTGTTCGTTGATTTTGGTTCCCCGTCCGAAGATTTGATTGTTATCATGCCCCTTGGGGAGGATCTGTTAGTTGGTTAGACAGTAAAGGTGATGGGTGTTTTGCTTGTTCGTTCTATGGGCTATGGATTCACCTCCCCCGGTTGGGGTTTAGCTTATGGACTTCGAATCTGAAGCTAGTACTATCCCATCAGCGATGACCGTCAGCTTATTGGTCGTTTCATTTGTTCATGTTGTTGACAAGTGCTTGCTGATTGCTGAATAAGAATTGCTTATCACCTTGACTTATGCTTGCGCTAGGGTACTCTTGATCTAACTTTAGTAGTCCTCGGATTAATCGGACGATCTCTTTGCGAGCTCGGTATTTGGTACAATAGCACAAGTTCTATGGATCTGTCGGTCTGTTTGTGAGGTCTGTATTTGGTGCAATCGCGCAAATTGATGGTCTAGGACTCGGGCTGTTTGCATTAGCTGGGGTACCTTAAAAATAGGAACATAACTGAACCCTCTGGATTTGGGTCGACTTACAGCGGGCGGATAACATGGAATTGTTAAATTAGCATAACAAAAAAAATTCAAAGTCATGTATATGTATCAATCAATACAAAAGACTGTGTTTTATAATACTAAACAGCTGATCTTGTCTGTAATTTTCTTAATGCTAGGTTTGTGCTGGAGGCTGAGAGGTTACATGCCATGGCTCTTGAGACAAAACAAGTTGGTCTATGTATCAAGAAAGTTTTGAGGCTCTCCATCAGAAAAGGCTACAGATGTGTCTCTGAACATCCAGTCCTTTTCAGTTTCGTTGTTTTGCTCTACTTATTGTACAGATCTTCACCGGGTTTCTTTGCGTTCCTGATATCTTGTTCACCTGTAATTATATGCACTACTCTTCTTCTGGGAATCCTACTGAGTTATGGCGACACAAATCTACCTGAAGCTAGTGACGATGCCAAGACTACTCCAGAGATTTCAGCTGTTAAGGTTGGGAATTATTCGAGGGATGTTCACTTTGAGTCAGATCAGAGAATTTCAGTTCCTAGTTTTACAGATACTACAGAAAACCTAAAAGAAAGGGAAACTAAGCGGCAGTGTCTGTCAGAGAGAGGTCTACTGAGCATGATGATGTTGTTCCTCTTCTGAGAAGAGTTGATGAAGAAGATGAGAAATTCGTACACCGTGACATACCTAAAACGTTAACTCCATTTCCTTCCATGGTCAATTTTCGCCACGAGGTTGGGTTTGGGGATGCTTTGCACTTTAATCGGGAAAAGGAATACACAGATTCATTTTTTGTGACAGATAAGGCTGATAGGCACCCTAGCTTATTTGATGGTCTGAATGAGAAGGGTGCATCCTTTGATATGTTGTCATCCAGTGAGAATGTTCATAAACATGCTGCAATGTTGGAGAATCTGAATCAAGCAGCTAGCAAAGTAAGTGATATATCGGAAGAGAAGTCGGCCGATGGTGTAGTTGGAACTAGCAGACCAACTTATGCCGTTTCTGAGCTCCAGAATAAAATTCTTGATGATCTGAAGATTAATACTAGCAAGGCCGTTCAGGACAACCTCCTCGATTCCTCTCTTGGTTCACCATGGGCCACAGTTGGAAGTGATGATGGTTCATCTGGTTTTGACTCTGATGGGGCTGAGAGTTCTTCACCTGATGCTTCAATGACTGACATTGCACCAGTTCTTGATGAGATTGACCCTCTTCTAGGTTCTGATTTCACTCGTCCTGATCCCATTGCTAATGATGATTCAGACACTGATTCACATGTGTCCTCACAGGATCATCAAACTGATGATGATGATGATAGTAATGACGAGGATGGCAACAATGATGTTAAAGATAGTGGTGAGGAGAACAAGAAAGATGATGGTCAGGAAGCTGCATTTATTTGGACAGCGGACGATGCAAAGAATCTGATGGATCTTGGATATTCTGAGATGGAAAGGAACCGTAGGTTGGAGATTTTGATGGTTAGGCGAAGATCCAGGAAGAACATCGTATTTGACATTGACAATAACTCGATGGATGTCAATGGCAACGACTCTGGGAAAACCGTAGATGACTTATCTCGCTTCCATGCACAAGTACCACATATCTCAGTTACAAGGAGAAATCCATTTGACCTTCCTTATGATCCTGAAGAAGCGGCAATTCCTGGCTCAGCTCCCTCAATCCTGCATGCTAGAAAGAACCCATTTGATTTTCTGGAGCATTCCAGTGAAAGTGGCGTATCTGCACATGATAATTCGAGCCCTGGAGAATCACCACCAACTTCTCACCGTGAAATCTTCAGAAGGCACGAGAGCTTCAACTTTGGAACTAAAGATGCTACCCAGGAGAGACGTTTGTCTAGATTGAAGCCATATTTTGTCCCTGAGACAGTGGAAGGGAGCACAAGTAATTTCCAAAGGCAGTTCAGTGACAAGAGCGAGTCTAAACTGAGTTCTGTTACTGAATCTGATATGACTTCTTCGGTTACCGATCAGGAAGATCACGAGGACCTCGATGAAACGGATGTGCATACGGAGCAGGTGTCACCAGCTCTCCTGAGACAGGACAGTGACCTGGCAGATGCTGGAAGTGAATGCTCAGATGGTATCAACTCTGTGGATGTTGAACTAGACCATAGCGACATTGATGAGCGTGAGATTTCTCTACATCATTTTGTCTTCGAAAGATCGCAAGAAAGAGAAGCATATCTTTCCTCAACAAAAGGGAAGGGCCATGATGAAGATGACATGCTCAAGTCAGATGGAAATTCCACGATGCCACTTAATCCAGTCACTGACCTGCTTAGCTGGGAAGATGGAGATGGTAAGCAAGTTTCATCTAACCTCTTTGTGTAATAAATGGATATTTGCCACCCACACCTTTATTTGAACATTATCCTGGTATGCAGGTGAAAGTTTCCTTGGTGCTAAGCCTTCCATGACACCAAACACAGCAGTTGAATTCTCAGAATGGCTTGCCTCTCCCAGGCCAGCTCAAGAGCATGAGTTGGGATCAGGGGACCTTTGTCTTGGTGCGACCAATATAGCCGAGGAAGATGGAGATGCTGTTTTTAGGTCCTATTTAAACGATGAAATCCCACAAGAAAATCTGATTTATGGATCTATGGACTTGCTAACTGATTTTGAGAAGGAAGCATTGCCTGCGATATCTATGGACCTCCATCCTATCCCTGAAGAGAGGGTTGTTGAGAACTTCAATGAACAAGAAAAGCATGAAACTGCAATATTTACTGGTTCTGGTAGTCAATTGACTGACTTGCATGTAATTGAAGAGCACTTTGATGTTGCATCTGAAGTAAGCCCGAGCTCTGCGATTGTCTCCTTGTGTCCTACTGAAGTGAGTGATTCCATCCAATCTCCAGAGCCTAAAAATATCTCAAATCCATTTTTTTCCGTGGCTTCTGAACATGATAATGTAGATATGGTTGATATGAAGGAAGAAATAACTTCAGCATATCTACTTGATTCTGATGATGATGATGCTGATAAAATCTATCCTGAGCCTTTAGAAGATAACGGTATTGATGAAAGTTTCCTGTCGGAATTGGATGCAGTGGGGGATTTCCGGGTAGAACCAGTGAGACTGGATCAGAAGGTGCCTGATCTTAGCTCCCAGACTGACAACCCTGCTGGTGGTGTTACGGAAGACTCCTTGATTAGCCCTCAGATTTCTGGCGACAATACCACATCATTTGCCAGTGCATTAGACTCTAGCAAGCTATCCCCATTGGTTGATTACGTAAGTGGCCCTGATCCTGAATTTAGTTGGTCATTGCGGACATCTCATGATGACCCTGAGCAGACTGTCTACAATCCTCGGCGAAGGATTCTTGAAGCAAGTCCTTTTGCAGTAATGAACACAGAGTTGAAACCATCATACGATGTGACAGAAGTCACAGAAGTTTCTTCAGTCAATACACTGTCCGAAGCATACATAGCAGTTGGAGCAAGTGAAGTGGGGGTTTCCAAAAATGAGCCCGTGACAAGTAGAACTGATGCTGAGATAATGGCCGTTGATGCCAAGTCTCTGGAGGACATAGAGACAGCCTTTAAACAAGCGAGTGATGGTGTTGACGAGCCCAACCTGGATGCTGAAACCTCGCAACAAGCGAGTGATGGTGTTGACGAGCCCAACCTGGACGCTGAAACCTCACATGTCTCAGGTGTTGATGTTGACTCAGACCCCTTAGAGTGTTCTGAACTGTTACATGTCATTCACGCAAAATCTGTCGATGACATTTTTGCTGCTTTGAACGAACACTCTGGCCTTGATGTGAATAGTTGCATGGAACAAGACGAAGATAAAGATGACTGTGGAGAGACCGCAGAATTTGCAACACAAGCTAATCTTCAAGAAGGTACACATGTTCAAAGTCTGGATTTGGATACAGATGATAGGCAGCCTGAACTAATGAAGACTGCAAGCAACATGAGTAGTACTGAACCAAGCACCCTCGGCGACGACGTAAATGCAGTGTTCAAGAAGCTCTCTGATAGCCACGCGGAGGGTACTGTGAAGGCAACGGAGTCCGATGATGCTTGCAATAATAGAGAGGGAAGTGAACAACATTGAATTACTATCACCTGATCTCTAAAAGAGAAATGCAACCGGTGGAAATGTTAAACATATCATCCTTGATTGAAGGATGCTATCCTTGGTTAACTGATGAACCACTCCTTTCAGCTCCACGGTACTTATGTTACACGTATAGTTGCCAATACTCAAGATAAGAAGTTTTGCTCTAGATTTTTGTGGATTATTTTTTTCTCCGTTTTCAGGTTTTTGACCGTTGTATTCAGGTTGATTTGTTTGATCTTTTTTTATTCTCCCGTCCTCTGTCTGTAATTTGTTTGCTCGGGCAGTGTGGTGTGGTACCAGGGAGAGAGAGAACAATGGATTCTATCATGTAATGTAGATTTCTTTCGTTACTTGATGGAACTGGGAGAGTGCTTATGTAAGAGAGCTTGTGCAGTTGGAATTAGAGGAAGTACATAAGGCTAAGTGCTTTGCTTGCCGTCGATTCTTTCACTTGTGACTGATACTTTCGAAATGTATGTGTGAATACAAGATCTTTTTTGTTTTTCTTTCTGAAAGGCAGTGAATTTGATGACTAGATCACATTGTCAGGTTTTACAGCATTCAATGTACTTATTTTGCCTGCAAAGTTCTTCTATGCTTCATGGACAGATCAGACAGAACACCCTGTTGGTCACTGAATTGGGCCTGGTATCAGTGCTGCTGTGTTAATTAAGCGTTTCGACGGACTACCCTGTGTGCTTTTTAGCTGGTTATTATCCTCACGGCATTTACCTATTGGACATTCTATATGGTCTTACTGAACATTTTGTTGCTACATGTTTTTAGTTTATCTTGTTACATATCGATGCCACAAAAAGTGTATATATGTAGCAGGGCAGATCTATTTGATCTTCTAAGAATCATCTACAAATTTTGTACTGTATTTGATCTTTTCTTTGTTGGAGCAAGAGTAAACTTGTCTCTGAATTAGCAGTAGTGGAGTAGTACTAGGCACGACCAGCAAGACCCGGCACGTCCTCCTCGCCGGCAGCGGGCGGGGAGAACGTGGGCACGCATCACCTGGCCATGGACCATCCCTGTACGTCCAGCTGCCGCCTGCCGAGCTTTACTCTGACCGCTGCGTAAATACTGGAGCTTATCTGATGTGACGTGTTGGACCAAGCTGCTTGCTTGCTGCCTGTGCCGCCGCTGGTTGTTCCTATCCGTGTGCATCTACGGCGTTGGCGTCTCACCCGGACGTCGAGACGCGTTCTGAGCTGCAAAACAGCTGCCGCCGCAAACATCCCTGCCTGCCTATGAAGTGCGAATAGTGTATAGGGTATTTTTTTAACTTAATGATACTTAGGGCTCCTTTGATTCAAAGAACTAAAAAGGATTTTTTTGTAGGATTTTATCCTATAGGAAATTTTCCTACATTGATCGTTTGATTCATAGGAATGATTCCTATAGGAATTTTTCCCATAGGAATTATTGTACTACTTCCTATAGGAATTCTAACATTCATTCTAACCTCTTTTTACAATTCCTTTTCTTTTCCTTTGCCATCAAACACAATTGCTCTTCCCAAAGGATTCAACTAGTCATGACATTCTAATCCTATGGTTTTCATATTCCTACACTTTTCCTATCCTATGAATCAAAGGAGCTCTTAATTAAATTTTCAGCTCATTGTGACTCTTCGAATAACTTTCAGACAGATATGACTCTCGGCATCTAATGCCATGGTAAGGCGTTTTAAAATCTTGTGGGCTCTAAAATTTTCAGAAAACGCCATACGGTTCGACTTATCCTAGCCCAGAAAACGTAACAAATTCTAAGTCATTTGGATAAGCCATTTGATGTGGAGTTACTCAGTCACACAGACTCTGAGAATCTCAGAATACGCCGACTGAAAACGCCAGATCAAATGGCTTATCTCAAAAGGGTTAGAATTTTTTTGCGTTTCTCTAGCTCGGGATAAGCCAAAGTGTATGGTGTTTTCTGACATTTTGGGAGCCTCTTAGATATTTAGAACGCGTAAGTCCATGACGTTTTTTAAAAGGCCCATACTTGCCTCAAAAAAACCCTCGGCCTCGATGCCCCTAACCATCACCTCCCCATGCGGCTCTCTCGGCGCTGCTCCTCGTGAACAGATGGTCACGTACTTCCGACGAAGGCGACCTCCAACAACCGGCGCACCACGCAGACGCGCCCCGCCTACTAGTGTGACTCAGAGCTCCAATGTGGCACATCCCCCAGCCTTCGGCTCAACCCTCGCAACACATCGGCGCCCTCAGGGACAGTGACAAGGTGGGACAAGCAAGGGCTACATCCCCCTATGCTCTTGATTATCTTGGTAATATTAGCCATGTTAGCTCATTATTTACGGTGTTTAGCTTGTTTAGCCGCCCTCGTAGTCTAGCATTGCCCCTTGTGTTCAGTTCTTGGCTTCGTCACTGGGCGCCCTTGGCCTGGCTCCTCCCGGCATGGTGGCACTCAAGTATATTTTTTTAGATAAAGAGTGTATATTAATATCGCGGAGATACAAATTACACCCAGCCTCTGCAACAACGCAATAACCAAAGCTACTACGGATGCACACAGCCGAAAGACAATAAGAAGAAGAAATAAAAAGAAAAGTCCCGCTACAGAGTTACAGTCCTTGCAGCAGCCGCACAACCACCACCAAAACAACACCTGATGTCCAATTCTTCAAAAGCAACGCCTTCAAGAAGAACAGTGCCAGGCACAACCAATTAAGGCCAGACCTTGGGCTTTCACCCTGAAGATAGTCCTCGCTCTCAAAACAATGTCTTCAGCAAGACCACTGTCAGGCACAACCAATTAAGGCCAGACCTTGGATTTTCACCCTGAAAGGTAGGACTTCGGACTTCACGTATGTTGTCGCCCCCACTTACATGCCGCTGCTCCAAGTCATGAAACACCAAGCCAATTCCTCATCGCCACCAGGAATCGAACCACCGTTACTAGTCTTCAAATCTAGGCCTCCATGTCCTTCTCCGCAGTCTGACTTCACCGGGAAACAGAAAGGCATGTCCCCAATGGCAACCGACTGCAGAGCTTCGCGACGCTTCCTCTGAAACCAAACGGTCAGAAAAAACATGGCTGCGCGCGACCGAATCCCACCCGATCCGACAATCTCCAGGCTTGATTGCCCAATGGAGTTCGCCGACGGAGCCTTCCGGAACTCGACAATCCGGCCAGATCGAAGAAACAGGTGTCAGGCAGATCTTCTTCTTGGCGCAAGAGGAACCATAGGACCGCCGCCTTTATTGTGCAGAGCAGCAGACCCCCACGCCGCCGTCCGCCGGCCGACCTCCTCCGGCGGAAGAGGAGGCCCGACAACGAAGAACCACGCGCGCGCGCCGTCCCGCTGGTAACAGCAAGGCCGAACACGAGCACCGCGCCGCCTCCCCACGCACCTCCGGGCGACCGACGGCCGCACCGATGATGGGTCTAGGCGGAAGCCTAGGACCTACAGCCGCCGCTCCACTACACGCACAGGACGTCCATGGCAGACGCCATGCCCGGGAGAAAGCCGCCGCCGCCGCAGACCGGGGTCGCCGCCCCGGATCCCGCTCGCAGAAGATCAACGGCGCCGTCCCCGAACGCCACCGGTGCTCCGCCGCAGCGATGCCCCCAGCACCATAGGCGCTGGGCCCGCCGCCACCGCGGCCCTCGCCGGCGGCAGCGGCGGCAAGGGAGATCTCCGAGTGAAGTTCTTTGGGCGACGAGGGTCTCGCCCCGGTGCCGCCTCGGGGGACAGCACGGGAGCGGAGGGGAGAGGCGGGAGAGGGGACGGGCGGCGGAGGAGAGAGGCCGGCGGCCGGACCGGTGGCGGCTAGGGTTTATAGAGACTAGGGAAGAAAATGAATATGACATGTCTTTATCGGCGAGAGTAGCAATTTATAATTTATTTTATTTTCTCTGAAAACATGTCCAAGGGTTTATTTTAGACCGGAATTTAATATTTCAGTGTGTAAATGACAAGATTTCGACTTCAGGGTTTAATCCGTGCAACTTGAATACGAGTTCAGGGTTTAAATAAACTTTTTAACTCGGGAAAATGCAAGCAACATTACACGTCTGTTCTGTACGCAGAGTGAAGTAAAAAGTGTGAACATTTCCCTTTGTTGTTTTCTTCCTATATGGCCTGGCCATGCACGCACGGATGCGTGTCTCCTCGTACTACTCATCGGATGCCAGTCCAGTCCAGCTGTGCTTTACGAGACGACGCGCGATCGTGAACACGCATTTCCTTTTTTTTTTTTGCACGCTTTCACTCTTTTGGTTTCCCGTCAATGAAAGCTTACCATAAACCCGCAGCCGCGACACGGTTTCGACACTACTTTCCCCTTCCCCGTAAGCAACCCGTCCCACCTGCCAGCCGCCTCCAGCAACCACCGCTCTATATAACCCCGCCCGCCACCAACGTCGTCGTCTCCGATCTCTCCCGCCTCCACCGCTGTCCCCCACATTACCTCCTCGCACGTCTCCTCCATCCTCTGGATCAAGACTGAATAACCCAAGCGATTCCAGAAGAGAAACAACGCCATTGATCACGAGCGTCTCCGGTCCCCAGCTGTACAAGGTAAGCTTCAATCTTCCGATCCGTCGCGGTGTTTTGTGTTTTGGCGCGAGCGTGCGGAGGTTTTCTTGCCCAATGTTTGGGTCTTTTCGCTCAAGGTTTTGTCTCGTCGACGCCTAGCAGCCAGGTCCATTCTGTTCTTGGTCTCTTCCGGTATTTGGCAGAATGCCTAAATGCAAAAGCGGCGTTGTAACCTTGGCGCGAGTGTCTCCCTGCATTTCCATCTGTGTGTTCGTTCGGTCGGGTCTGTGTTAACCATGTTTTTCTTTTGAATTTCTTGGGCTACCTTATCGGGAATGCAGTACCAACGCCAATTCTGCATTTTCTTTCCCTCCGAAATTCAGTTCGTGACTCTGCGTTACTAGTTTGCAGACTATCGATTTTCACCAAGTATGTATGTGGATTGATCCTTGATTTTTCCTGTACATTCTGAACTAATTAAGGATGCATACAACTCGCAGATTGATCCGCACGCGCGCCTAGAGGAGCAGGCGCCGATGATGAACGACGGCCGCGTCCACCCGGCGGCGGCAGCCACCAGCCCCGACTTCTCCGGCGAGATGAACCAGTCCGCCTACTCCTCCTCCGACCCTTCCTCCAGCCCCCTCTACAGCTTCCACTTCGAGAAGCCCCTCCCGCCCGCGCTCCCGCACGGACAACCCAAGCAACAGCAGCATCCGCAGCCGCAGCAGCAGCAGAAGCCGGCACCGCCGCAGCCCGGCGGCACGTACGTCATACAGGTGCCCAAGGACAAGGTCTTCCGCGTTCCTCCTCCCGAGAACGCGCGCCTCCTCGAGCACTACACCCGCCGCGCCAAGCGCCGCAGCGGCTGCTCCTGCCTCCGCGCCTGCCTCTACCTCCTGCTCGCCATCCTCTGCCTCGCCGTCCTCCTCGCCGTCGCCGTCGGCGTCGTGTACCTGGTGTACAAGCCCAGGCGACCGGCGTACTCGGTCGTGTCCCTCGGCGTCTCCGGCCTCTCCGGCGTCGGCAACGCCTCCGCGCCCGGCGCTTTTTCGCCGGGGTTCGACGCGACCCTCCGAGCCGACAATGGCGCGAACGGCAAGATGGGGGTGCACTACGACGGCGCCGGGAGCCGCGTTGCTGTGTCGTACGAAGGCGTGAGCCTGGCCCAGGGCGCGTGGCCGGCGTTCTACCAGGCGCCCGGGAACGTGACGGTGTTCGTGGCGAAGGCCAGGGGGACGGGGATACGGTTCTCGGAGCAGGTGCGCGGGCAGATGGCCGCGGCGGAGCGGCTCCGGTCGGTGCCGTTCGACGTTGACATCAAGGTGCCCGTGCGGCTGCAGCTCGGCGGGGTGAAGACGTGGGCCGTGCCGGTGACGGTGCGGTGCGCCATGGCCGTGGACAGCCTCGCCGCCAACGCCAAGGTGGTGTCCAGATCGTGCGACGTGAAGGTGCCCTTCCTGTTCTGGAGGACCTGAACTGAGGAAGCAGAAGAAGTGGTTATCATCGTTGGTGATTAGGAGAGCAGTTCTTGGTAGCGGAGGATCCGTGCCTCCCTGATGGTTTTCCTCCTCGTTAATCTGTTCGTTGTTTTGATCGAGCAATGTTATTTTTGTCTGTCAGCAGTTTTGAACATGTTGGCAAATTGTTCTGTAGTTAAGATGCTCGCGAGTTGCACCACTGAAGAAAAATGGCGTTGGCACACTGCCTGTTCCGCTAGTATTTGAAACACAGCTGTTGATGGAGAACAGAAACATATGAAGTTTTGTCATGCATGGTTTGCAGTAGCAATAAGTACGTATTCGTTCTGAATCTCGAACGCGTGAATTTCCTTGAGTAGTGCGTGAGCCAACCAGAATGTGACATGAAACTTGGATGTACTCCACTCAACACTGGCATGTTTAAGCTTGTGCAGACACCTGGAACTGAAGGATCACACAGAGGTCGCATGACAATTGAACATTCAGTACTATGGGATATGGCAACCAGAATGTCCCTTTCGGCAGACTGTAGTAACTGGTAAGTACCGTAAACATCCCGTGGTTGTATCGACAAGAACATGCTAATAGCTCAGTGTAACACTGACAGAATAAATCAGCTCATACGTGCACGGCGACAAGATCAAACTTGGAGACTGGAGCAGGTCATCACAATCAAGCATGTGCAAATCCCACCGTGGGAGAGTCTGAAGTTTGAACTGCACAAGTCGGATTGTTATAGAAAGTGTATTCCAACGTATCAGTTCAGAGTTTCAGAATAACCTGAGCATGCCATCACCATCAGCCTTTCATGATTTTGAACTGGTTTCGAAGACAATCCAACAATCTTTCCATTTCACAATCCGATTTCTGTGGAAAAAATCCATCGCGGCAATTCAGCGCGACCCAAGATGGACACCCACTGTTCCATGAGGCAAAGACTCAGCACAAGATACTCCCTCCGTTTCTCGATATAAGGTGTATAGTTTTTCCTGAAAAGTCAAACATGACTAACTTTGACCAGGATTTTAGAAAAAATTATCAATATTTGAAGTAGTAAGAAAATAACATATGAAAATAAATGTCATGACGAATTTAATGGTATTGATTTGATATTGTAATTGGTGATAATATTTTCTAAAATCTTAGTCAAAGATAGTCAAGTTTGACTTTTTAGGAAAAACTATAACAAGGAATGGAGGGAGTAGTATTCAGGGCCTGGTTTTCCGGTGTTAGCCTTTGCCTTCTGGTCAACTAACTGCTGTGATACAAGTAGGACTAAAAAAGTATTGTGAGATCGGAGCTCCCAAGGACTAACTCGAGTATCTTTCACATCTTATATCGGACAAATTGTCAGAATATATACTTCTGTTACTTCTCTCTTCGGATTGTATACATTTAGTGCGGCTCCATGAACTTCGCCTAAATTTCAAGCCTTTTCATTTGTTCAAAGTCCATGAAGCAAAACCTCTTGCTCGATCAATGTGATATACTCATTTTGAGAAATAAACCTGAAAAGATTGTCAGGATGCAGACCACAACTCAGTTGACCTCACAGATCTTTATACAAAGTTGTCCATTTATGACCCTCGTTTGATCATTGCCATCAACTTCAACGGTCCGGAAAAGATGATGGAAGATTACACTTTCTCAGATTATTGGTATTTGCCCTGAAATGAAAATATTGTCTTCTTGCTGCTCACAAACTAAAAGGAGAATGGAACATGACCTGGTCTGGTGGCGGTTTCAGGCACACAGAGTTGGACAAAGGAGATTTTGGGCTAGGGCCCAAGAATGGCCCAATCTAGGTTGAACTTTTTTAAGGAAGTTATTTGACTTGATTTAGAAATAATAGAAATTACATAAAACTGAATTAAGAATACATGAGAAATATTGATGATAGAACTAAAAGTTGCACCGATATTCTCCAAAGTCGTCACCTTGAATTACACTTTGGCATCTTGAAATATTTCCACATATTCGGAGAAGAAACTACAAACAACAAACCCTCACAATCTGACATCAAAGATTTTGCATAGCTCCATGAGGCACCACCTCGATATTTCAAAACCCTAAGCTCGTTCAACACATTGTCGCCTAGACCCACACATGTAAAAAAGTTTGTAAAACCATGGCTTTCGTCACTGTGTTATCGGGGAAGATCAGGAGTACAGAAAAAAGCGAAACAACAGTAAGACGGACCAAAATAAACTTCACATCATAGGCTCCCACCATGCCTAAGCGTGGTAATTTTATTACACGCGTTGTTATTGCCTCCAGCATACAGACGTCATCGTCAAGGACACACAAAACTAACAAACACAAAGGTTGAAGTTAATTGTAAACACAATGGGTCACTGCATACAGTATTTGTGGTACGTTGGCTAAAGTTTCTTCTCTACCTTGCCTTTGCCTCTCCGGCGGCGACCATCTTAAAGTATATATATTCAACCCTATGTGGATTTTGGTGTTAATGACCAATAAATTAGGGGATTATTGGCTTTACAAATTATGAACTTGAGTTAGTCCCGTTCATGGATGAAGCTTGTTGGTTGGACACTAGGACACACAAGGTTAAGAAACACAATGTGTTTAAATTTAATATTTTTTATTTGTTTCTTGAGTGATAGTGAGGCATACTACCACTATAGAAACATGCCTGGTGTGTGCAGCGTGCGTGCATTGAAGATGACTATTTCATAGTGTTATACTACCACTATAGAAACATGCACCCCGGATATTCAATAAGGGTAGTGGGTGCAGATGCACCCACTACCTAGAAAACATTTTTCGAAATGTCAAAAAATTCCAAATAAATTTTTTGCATGCAGTTCATGACATTTCATGTTGACACAAAAAGTTACGTGAAGAAAAATGTTTTTTGCAACCTGTGCAAAAAAGACAAATCCGGACACACCGAAACGTATATATACGCGTCCGTTTTTTCTCTTTTTTTGTACAGATCACAAAAAAAGTTTTTTCACCCTGCCTTTTTTTGTGCTAACACATCATGTTGTAATGTACACCCGGATTTGTTTCCGGAATTTTTTGACATTCTGAAAAAAAAACTAAAAAAATTTACATAATGGGTGCCGATGCACCCATGAGCCAAATCGCCTGCACCCAACCACTAAGAAAGACAACCACTATTATACTACCATGAATGGTTATTTGTTTTTATACATAGAAACATGTAGCATATTTGTTACAAAAAAAACCATAGCTGTGCAAATTGTTGGCCAAAAAAAAAAAACATGTGCATGCTTGGTGTGTGCAGTGTGCGTGCATGTGTCATGTGTGTGTGCAGTGTGCGTGAAGGCTGGTGTGTGTCAGACGATCATAAACACGTACACAGACTCACCCCTATGAACGCACTTACGTACACCATACCCCTAACACCTATGAAAGGCTGAGCCGGCGGTTGAGCAATGCACACACGTTGTACACCGACGTGTGCAGAGACACTGCACAACGATGCATGATACGTCTAAAACGTATCTATAATTTTTGATGTTCCATGCCTATTATATATTGATTAACACATGTTTATTTTACACTTTATATCATTTTTATGCATTTTTTGCGACTAACCTATTAACAAGATGCCACAGTGTCAGTTCCTGTTTTCTGCTGTCTTTTGGTTTCAGAAATTCTATTCTGGAAATATCCTCGGAATCGGACGCCAATTTAACTGATTTATTTCTGGACCGAGAGGAAGCAACAGCCAGAAAGGAGAAGTCCGGGAGCCAGCCGAGGGAGGCAGGCGAGCCCGCGGCGCGGCCAAGGGTGGGCTCGCGCCCCTAGGCCGCCGCCCCTCCTCGGGTGCCCTCCGATGCCGCCCTTTCGCCTATAAATTGCATCTATTCGGAAAACCCTAGATACCCGAGCAAAAATCAACGAAAAGTTCCGACACCGCCGTCGTCTTCAACCCTAGTTCGGGAGGGTTTCTGCAGTTCTTCCCGGCACCTTGCCAGAGGGGAAATCATCACCGGAGGGCTCTACATCGCCATGCCTGACTCCGGAGTGATGCGTGAGTAGTTCTCCACGGGACTACGGGTCCATAGCAGTAGCTAGTTGGTAGTCTCTCCACGTTGTGCTATCATGTTTAGATCTTGTGAGCTGCCTAACATGATCAAGATCATCTTTATGTAATGCTACATGTTGTGTTTGCTGGGATCCGATGAATTGTGAAGTTATGATCAAGTTTGTTCATCTATTTATATTATGTTTTATCTATGTTCCTGCATGCTCTCCGTTGTTAGTAGATGATTTGGCCAAGTAGATACTAATGACTGCAAGAGAGGGCATTTATGCTAGATAGTGGGTTCATGCCTCTAGAAGCCTGCGCTTGATAGACAGAAACAACTAAGGCTGTAGATGTGCTGTTGCCACTAGGGATAAAATAACCGATGCTTACCTTAAGGGTATTACTGTTAAGTCTAATGTGTTTGTTTACATTACACACTTTGCTTAATGCTATAATATGTTGCTTGCAACTTAATACTCATGGGAGACACAGAAGCTATCTTGTGAGTGGATTATGAATCATAGATGCATCTAGTAAGCGGTCTATGTATATTGTTGTAATGCCCAATAGATCTAACAATGAACATGTTCTTGTCATATATTGCATTGTCATGCATTTGCACTTTGTCAATTGCCCAGCTGTAATTTGTTCACCCAACATGTATGTTTATTTGTCTTATGGAGAGACACCACTAGTGAACTGTGGACCCCGGTCATTTATTCACACTGATACAAACACCGTTTTCACCATGCTCTACGTTACTTCCTGCTGTTACTTTTGTGTTCATCATCATATTCCACACCATACGTTTAATCCTTTGTATTCAGCAAGCCGGGGAGATTGACAACCTTCCTGTTTCATTGGGGCAAAGTATTTGATTGTGTGTGTGCAGGTCCATGTCAGTGATCGTGTAACGGCGCCGCTGACACCTTGCTGAAGGTCTTTCAATTCCTACTGGATCTGACAATCTTGGTTTTGTAATCAGGGAAAACTTGTTGCTTACCACATCATACCTTCCTCTTGGGGTCTCCCAACGAACGTGTGTTCCACGTCAACAAGCAACACTTTTTCTGACCCCATTGCCAGGGAATTGGAAGCTACAGCAAGCGGAGTTACACATCACCATTCTCTTTACTTTGTTTTGTCTTGCTTATTTATTTTTATTTTATCTTGTTTGCTTTTAAATCGAAAAACACAAAAAAAATAGTTCTAGTTTTATTTCCTGTTTTTACTTTAGTCAAATGAGTTCTCTTGAAAACACCAAGTTGTGTGACTTCACTAGCACAAACAATAATGATTTATTTGCACACCTATTGCTCCACCTGCTTCCAAAGCAGAGTCCTATGAAATTAAACCTGCTTTACTAAATCTTGTTATGAGGGAGCAATTTTCTGGTGTTAGTACGGATGATGCTGCCTCTCACCTTAATAATTTTGTCGAATTATGTGATATGCAGAAGTACAAAGAGGTAGAGGGCGACATTATTAAACTGAAACTATTCCCTTTCTCTTTAAGAGGAAAAGCTAAAGAATGGTTATTATCCTTGCCTAGGAATAGCATTGATTCATGGACTAAATGTAAAGATGCTTTCATAGGAAAATACTACCCTCCTGCTAAAATTATATCATTGAGAAGTGGCATTATGAATTTTAAGCAATATGATAATGAGCATGTTGCCCAAGCTTGGGAAAGGATGAAAAGCTTGGTTAAAAATTGTCCCACACATGGACTGACTTCTTGGATGATTATTCAAACCTTCTATGCAGGATTAAACTTTTCTTCAAGGAATTTGTTGGATTCGGCTTCTGGAGGGACCTTCATGTCCATCACTTTGGGTGCAGCAACAAAACTCTAGATGAGATGATGGTAAATTATTCCCAATGGCATACTGAAAGGGCACCAACAGGTAAAAGGTAAACTCTGTTGAGGAGATTTCTTCATTGAATGATAAGGTTGATGCTATTATGTCCATGCTTTCTGGTAATCAAGTGCCTGTTGATCCAAAAATGTTCCCTTAGCTTCATTGGTTGCTCAAGAAGAGCATGTTGATGTGAACTTCATTAAAAATAACAATTTCAACAACAATGCTATAGGAAATTTTGGTAATAACAATTATAAGCCCTATCCTTCCAATAGTGGCAATGCTTATGGTAATTTATGGTAATTCCTACAATAGTAATAAGAATGTGCCCTCTGATCTTGAGGTTATGCTTAAAGATTTCATTGGTTCACAAAAAGTTTTAATAAAACTGTTGAGGAAAAATTGAAAAAATAGATAATCTTGTTCTAAAGTTGATAACCTTGCTCTTGATGTTGAATTTTTGAAAATAAAGGTTATGCCTCATGATGTTAAAGAAAGTAAGTCTCTTAATGCTATACAAATTAAGATTGATAATAATATTAAGATGCTAGCCGAGTTGCATGCTAGATGGGAAAGAGAGGAAAAAGAGGCTGAAACTGCTGAAAAGTGTAGAATTGCTAATGTTTGCACTATTTTCACCAATGAAGATATTAAAACTTTGAGCACTAGTGAATTACCTACAGGTCCTAATCATTAGTAACAAGAAAATTAAAATTGGAGAAGTCCACTTCTGTTGAGAAGGGTCCAAGTCACTTAATGACACTAAAGTTACTCCTGAGAAAAATGCTGAAATTTTTCGTGTTGTTAGGAATGATACTCCTATTTCTTTTGATGATAATGAGTTTGATTTTGATAGTTGCAATCTTACTGAAGTTATTAAGTTCTTACAAAAGCTTGCTCAAACTCCTAATGCTAGTGAAATAAACATGGCTTTCACTAAGCACATCACTAATGCTCTTATCAAGTAGGGAGGAGAAACTTAAACGTGAGCATCTATTCCTAGAAAATTAGAAGATGTTTATGAACCTACTGTTAAAATGAGAGTGAATGATTTTGATTGCAATGCTTTGTGTGATCTTGGTGCTAGTCTCTGTTATGCCTAAGAAACTTTATGAAATTCTTGATTTAGCACCATTAGAAGATTGTCACTTGAATGTTCATTTTGCTGATTCTACTATGAAGAAACCTGTGGGTAGAGTGAATGATGTTCTTATAATGGTTAACAACAATTATGTCCCTGTAGATTTCATTATTTTGGATATTGAATGTAAGGCTTCTTGTCCTATTGTTTTGGGAAGACCTTTTCTTAGAACTGTTGGTGCCATTATTGACATGAAAGAAGGAAATATTAAATTCAGTTTCCACTCCGAAAGGGATGGAACACTTTCCTAGAAGAAGATGAAACAACCTTTTGAGTCTATTGTTAGAAAAGTTATGCTTTCAATGCTACTCTTGATAATACTTGATCTTTTTGCTACTGTGCCTAGCTGAAAGGCGTTAAAGAAAAGCGCTTTTGGGAGACAACCCAATTTTATTTCTGTTATTTTTTGTTTTCTTGAGTCAAGGAGTTTTCTTACTCTGAACAACTCCTTTGTATCTTTTATTTTCGTTTTTGTTGTGCCAAGAAAAGCCTCTAATGCAAGAGGGTAAAGTTTTATTTGCTGTCCAGAAACAGATTTCTGTACCTCACGGTAAAAATTGTGAAAAATCACGGATTACTATTTTGATCTGTAAATTTTTCAGAAGCCTGAACTTATTACCTATCTTTCGTTAGTTAACCGTTTTCTGATTTGAGCATCGGAAGTGCCTCGAAAAAATTCGTCTTTACGGACTGTTCTGGTTTTGACAGATTCTGTTTTTGTTTTGCATTGTCTCTTTTGCAAGTATAGATTTCGTTCTTCGGGGGAGATCAAGATCTTGCTTAGTAACAGTAGCTAATGTTTGAACTAAGTATGCAATGTGTTTTTACAGAACCAAGTGAGTTTATGTTTTGATGCACTAACCCCTCTAATGAAGTTTGCGAGTTATCTTTGTGTGAAGGAAGTTTTCAAGTATTAGGAGAGAGGATGATATAAGAAGATCAAGAAGAGAGAAAAGCTTAAGCTTGGGGAGGCTCCCTTGGATCTCCCCAGCATATATCAAGAAGACTCAAGCGTCTAAGCTTGGGGATGCCCAAGGCATCCCTTCTTCATCAACAAATTATCAGGTCATCTCTAGTGAGACTATATTTTTATTGCTTCACATATTGTGTGCTGTTCTTGGAGCCTTGTGTTTTATTTTCTTTTTTTTTTTTTGTTTTTTTTCTGATCATAACTTAGTTGGATCCTAGCACTCTTGTTTGGGAGAGAGACACGCTCCGCTTTTTTATTAGAATACTCCTATTCTTCACTTATACTTGTTGAGTATTCTTGTTTAGCACTGCTATGCTATTAGCTCTTGTTTTTCATGTATCTCTTATTTAGAGCTATTAGTTCTTTTATAGAAAGTACTCTTGCTTCACTTATATTTGTTTGGAGAGTTGTATAATTGGCGTCTGGTTGGAACAGAAAATGCTAAAGTGTGTGGTAGTTGTATAATGGAAAATTTGCATAGTCTTGTAGATCATTGAACTTTGATAACTTGATTCCTTGCAAATGTTTTGAGATATTAAGAAATTAGATGTTAAATGCTTGCTGGTTAATTAAAATAAAATCTGATTAGTGGTTGTGTTATTAAAGCTTGTACCGTACTAAACTCTTAAAATTGCTGAAGGTGTAGTTGGACTTGATAGCTTCTCATGTCTGAAGGTAGTTGGAAACAACATAGTTGTGCTAAGGTCGGGGATCTAACGGGGTACTTGTGCCTCCGTGAACGGCCCTCTTGGGTAAATTTAATCATGCTCTTAATGTTGAACCTGCTAGTTGTTTGCAATAAACTTGTGAGTTCTTTTTGACTAATGTTGAGCTACGGTTTTTGGCACTTCCACCATCCATATTTTGCTAGCCTCTTCGGTGATGTGCATTGCCTTCTGCTCACATTGAGAGTTGTGCATACTTCGCCAGTACATCCAACCCCGTGGGAGAACTTCATCTTGTTCTCCTACACATAAGCCAAACATCTTCCTCAAAACAGCCACCATAACTACCTATCACAACATTTCATAGCTGTTCCGAGATATATTGCCATGCAACTTCCATCTTACATTACATGACTTGTTGTCATTCATCATTGTTATATATTGCTTTGCATGATTCTATACAGCTGATGTGTGGTTTTACCCATGTTACGCTAGATCATTGCACATCCTGCTACACTGGCAGAGAACTCAGTTTATTCATACATCATGTTTTGTTCATTATGAGTTATTTGTACCAAAAAGTGTGTCATCGTATTAGAATGTTGCCCCTACAGTGAGGGAGAGAAAAGTGAAAAGAGCCATGGAGGCCATCGAAATGTGAAATAGAAAAAGAAAGAAAAAAGAGAAAAAAGAGAAAAAGAAAAAAAAGAGAAAGAAAAGAAATAAAGAGAGGGGGCAACATTACTATCCTTTATCCACACTTGTGCTCATGTTTAGCACCGTTTCATAGTCATCATTTGTGTTCATGTTGAGCACCTATACTCTATGTGAGAGAATTTTCAAGTTTTACTAGTATAACTATGTGGGGAATTTACGTTATAAGAAATTGGGTTGTATATTCCAATGATGAGCCTCCTCAAAAGTGCTCTAGGACTTCGTGAGCAACCAAGTTGGATGCACCCCCACTAGTTTCATTGGAGAGCTTTCATACATTTATAGCTCTATGTGCATCCGTTGCATGGCAATCACTACTCCTTGCATAGCTTCGATTATAAGACTTCCTCTTGTCTAATGATCATTTACAGCTTTGTGAGACTATCTTCCTTTGGCCTTCCAAACCCCCATTATAATTCTCTTTGCCATAACATCCTGGTGCCAATACCAAATGCTTACACTCACCGGTTGAGTAAAACTTCTAAAACAGTTGATTCATTACGTTTGTGATACTTTTGCTTGACTGGATCCTTTCTATGTTTGTGGAAGATTGCTTGATGCTTGAGTAGAAGGATTGAATTTCTACACTGAATGCTTAAATTATCTATAATGAACTTTGTACGGTTTCATGTCTTTATAGCATCTTACATGTAATGAGCGCTAAGTTGACGAGGGAATATATTGCGGTGTTGCTTCTATCTCCCCGGCAACGGCGCCAGAAAACAGTCTTGATACCCGATGACGTAGGTACCTGCGTCAAAAGAATATGGGTTAGGTTGAGACTCCAAGTGCAGAGTGTGTAGTAAGTGGAAGACGTGTTTCCCCCACGAGGGGTGACTCGAGGGTTTAATATCGAACTCTCGGGGAATCAGTAGTGAAGATTTATCTTTCCTATCCTTCTTTTGGTTACCTACAAAACAAAGTAAATGTTTTGGTCCTCAACCTCACCTAGTGGTTGTCAAGCACAAGGTGTAAGAATGATATCAAGATAATATGCAATGCAAACAAGAAATAAATATGCAATGGTAGTAAATAAATATGCAAGGATGGTGGTAGCAATGATACATGATATTTTTGGGTTTTATATGATGAATGCAAGATGTAAAAATGTTTTTGTATTTTCGGATTTTTAAATGGCAGAAAATGGAAAAGTGGTAAAAGTGGTTGGAAAGGTGTTTCTTATGATTAAAAATGGACCGGGGTTCATGGTTTCACAAATAAACTCTCTCTTTAATAAAGTGGTAGACAATGGAACACTAGAGTTGACATATGAGATTGCAACACAACAGTTTAATGACAAGTTATAATTATATGGGCATCACGTCCTAACATAGAGACCTTTTGGTTATTAGTCTCTCTTATACTCCACCAAGATGCGAACTAAATCATAACACCTCAGTAATTAAGATAGCTCAGAGTATAGCAATAAGTATCATGACATGAAGTTAAAATAAGAACATGCTAGATCTAGTCATGGAGTAGTGGCAATGGTCACACCCACATCTCCGGTAGCATGGTATTTCTTTTTATCCCTAGTGAGGCAACAAAGTAAGGTAAAAATACCCAAGTGGATCGCAGAACTTTCTCTCACGTTCACTGCACTAGCCACCCCCCGTTACTCCAACTAATGCACACGTTCCCCCTCACACGCTCTCATAAACATGCTTGATCATGACAAGTAAATAAGAACGGGGTACATAATATGCATCTACTTTCATAACTGAAACAAAACCATTGCAATCTCAAACATATATTAACTCATAAAAAGATCCACCACAAAGGTATTACATAGATGACCGTAATCATGTTCAGCAGCTCATACGGTACTAATTAGTGAAGCTCGAGAGAGAGAGATACATAAGTTACTTCCACAAACCCATAGTCCAGAGGTGGACTACTCCCTCTTCGTCATGGAGATGGTGGAGAAGTCATTGGAGAAGATGGAGACCACGCCGGCAGCGCCCCGCCGGAGTTTTCCCCCTCCAATCTGCAACTCCAGGTCTCTGTTTCGGTGTTTCTGTGTTTCTGCGGCGCTCCTTCCAGAGAACGTCGGGGGACTATTTTTATAGGCGGTTTTAGGTCAAAACGGAGTCGGTGGAGGAAAGATCGACGGCAACGGAGCTCCGAGGCCCAAAAGGAGGGGCCCCACGCGGCCTGGTACAGGGGCCGCGTGGGCCCACCTATTTTGGCCCTCGGGTCTCCGCTTGTTTGCTTCCTTCGCTCCCACGCTTTGTTACTTCCAAAAACTGATGCTCGTAAATTTCCAGGTCATTTGGACGCCGTTTGGGTCCCTGAAACATTAAAATATAGAAATAGGGTTTTCTGCCCACGCAGGGTTAATTCCATAAAAAATAAGAAACATGTCAAATATTCCCAAAATCATTATAAAACAGTGATATAACCCTTATATGATGCAAATATGACTGGAATATAAGGAAAATAATGCAAAGTTCATGTATGCATTTTACATGCATCACCATGAAAAGTTTTTAGTTGTTTAATTGTCTTGCTTTATCATCTGTTTGTTTAATATCAAATGTAGACTTTTGCTTTGAATGATTTGATCTCAGCTCACATGCTTTGCATTACTATATGATCAAGATTATGTTGGTAGCATGTCACCTCAAAAATTATCTTTTATTATCGTCTACCTACTCGAGGACGAGTAGGAACTAAGATTGGGGATGCTTGATACGTCTAAAACGTATCTATAATTTTTGATGTTCCATGCCTGTTATATATTGATTACCATATGTTTATCTTACACTTTATATCATTTTTATGCATTTTCTAGGACTAACCTATTATAAAGATGCCACAGTGCCAGTTCATGTTTTCTGATGTCTTTTTGTTTCGGAAATTCTATTCTGGAAATATTCTCGGAATCGGACATCAATTTAACTGATTTATTTCTGGACCGAGAAGAAGCAGCAGCCAGAAGGAGAAGTCCGGGGCCAGCCGAGGGAGGTAGGAGGGCCCATGGCGTGGCTAAGGGTGGGCCCGCGCCCCTAGGCCACCGCCCCTCCTCGGGTGCCCTCCGACGCCGCCCTTTCGCCTATAAATTGCATCTATTAGGGAAACCCTAGATACCCGAGCAAAAATCCACGAAAAGTTCCGACGCCGCCGTCGTCTTCAACCCTACTTCGGGAGGGTTTCTGCAGTTCTTCCCGGCACCTTGCCGGAGGGGAAATCATCACCGGAGGGCTCTACATCGCCATGCCTGCCGCCGGAGTGATGCGTGAGTAGTTCTCCACGGGACTACGGGTCCATAGCAGTAGCTAGTTGGTAGTCTCTCCACTTTGTGCTATCGTGTTTAGATCTTGTGAGCTGCCTAACATGATCAAGATCATCTTTATGTAATGCTACATGTTGTGTTTGCTGGGATCCGATGAATTGTGAAGTTATGATCAAGTTTGTTCATCTTTTATATTATGTTTTATCTATGTTCCTACATGCTCTCCGTTGTTAGTAGATTCTTTGGCCAAGTAGATGCTAATGACTGCAAGAGAGGGTATTTATGCTAGATAGTGGGTTCATGCCTCTAGAAGCCTAGGCTTGATAGACAGAAACAACTAAGGCTGTAGATGTGCTGTTGCCACTTGGGATAAAATAACCGATGCTTAGCTTAAGGGTACTGCTATTAAGTCTAATGCGTTTGTTTACATTACACATTTTGCTTAATGCTATAATCTGTTGCTTGCAACTTAATACTCATGGGAGACCGGAAGCTATCTTGTGAGTGGATTCTGTGTGGGGACCCCGGACTAGCTGTCCGAAATACCCTTGTGCCTACAACATCAGCGATCCCATGATCAGTGTGTCGCTGAGCACAATCGAACTGGTATCAAAAGAACATCCATAATTACCGAAGGAATATACTTACTTGATTGAAGCCGTAACTTCAACAGGTACTTGCAGCGGAAATCACCAAACAACGTGGAGCCCAAGTCATTTGCCATAACCCCACAGGCAGCTGACTGGGAAGCGCCCTAGTTCGCATCGACGAAACCAATATGAGTACATTTGATTGTACTCGCAAGCTACCCCCGAAAAGAGCCTGCACTACCCTTTTTATTGTTTAAATAAAACTATGTTTGCTTTGAAAACTTTATATCCTTATCGAAAAAGAGACGGATAGACTTTTGTTTAATAAAACTTTGTTTGAAATCTCTATAACTTTATTTAAAAAGGAAAGAAGAATTTTATAACTTTTCATAAGCCTTATATTTTCAGAAAAAATCTCTATACCTTTGTCGAAAAAGAAAAAGAAGGCTTTTAGAACCTTTTCCCATAAATCGGTCTTTGTAAGGAATTTCTTTTAAAACTTTATCCTGAAAATACATCTTTGTTGAAAAAGGTAAGAAGTCTCTTTTATAAACATTTTCCCGGAAAACCACCATTTGTTTATTTCTCCAAAACTCCTCCTTTTCCGACCATAGCCCTTCATGGTCAAATCATTTTCCAACAACCTTATACCAGCCCTTCGGTATAGTTGCATAAAACACTTCCACTTTTAGAACACAAAACCTTGCACTTCTCGACCATAGCCCTTCATGGCCTTCCTCTTTTCCAGCAACCTCATACCAGCCCGTCGGTATAGTTGCCCATATAAAACATCTCCATTTTCTTTTCAAATCTTAAAACTTTTCCAAAGCTTGCACATGGTCAGAGGACAGCCTCTCAACTGTCCATATCCGAGGACTCGGCTATTCGAATAGTTTTTACCCTCTGCAGAGGTAGCACACTTTTCCCACATCCATCCGGCAACTCATCGTGTCAGCCACGTCCCGCCATACAAGGTGTATGCGAAGTTGAGTCACCGACCATAGCATGTCCTTTGCTCATGCTAGTATAGGACCCTGCCCATATGACACTTTCCATCAACACTTAACCTAGCCCGTCGGAATCTAAGTGTGAGGACTCATAGTTTTGCCCGACGGTGTATAGGGGACGATCCTTCTATCCTCCTCCTTATCTTTCCATAGAGTTTGAGCGAGGACCCAGGTCAGGGGTAGGTCACCAAACCATCCCCTCATGCATAACGGAGTCATCTCCGTCGATGAGGTATCCCATACTAATATGAGCAAATTATATGACTACGCCCTTTCCCATATGTGGGTAAATGTGGTCGCACAGGGTATCGGCTGGTCGTCATAGTACTAGGACACAATGTGCATTTTTCATAAACATCACCAAACTCCATTTCTTCAGTTCCACACCGACATCTCGGCATTCCATATCCATACAAATATTTTCAAAAGAGTTTTGAGTAAACAATTTTTTTCCCATCCTATAGTTTGGAAAAGAATTTCCATCTAATATCTCCATATAGGGTGTCAAAATATTATACTTGTATTTTGGAAAAAGGGTTTTCAAAATCATAGCTTTAGTGGCAAACACCACATAAATCACTTATGCTCTTTATAAGTAAAACATGTGAACCAAAATAGATGTATATAGATGCAAGCTCAGAGAGTAGCTTGCCTGATTTCAGCATAATGTCCCTGGACTTTTCCTCACTGATCAGAGAAATAAACTCCGATTCTTCTTCCATAAATCCTTTCCGAAGACCACTCCGGTAGCGTTTATATCTAGCGTCGCAAACATGAAAATAACACAACAATCAATAAGCAAACCAAACCACAAGTGGTCTACAGACAAGTAACAAACCACAAGCATCAAACTGATCATTCGAGCAACAAACTAAGATCTACACTTACGAGGGCCTTATACTAATCAGTAGTCTAACACAATACACAAGCTAGGACCATCGATCACAAAACTATCTTAGGCAAAGATTAACAACAAGCACCTTCCTTTAAACAGGAAATACTTCAGACAAAAGTTAAGTCACTATATATTTTCTATAAGTCAAAAATATTACACCAAGCTAGGATACGATAAAGTGAAACACTAGGAACCTAGCAAAATTGGATTTGCTCCAAAAATCATTACAGATTAACTTATAAAATCCTTTTTCAATCTGCCCTTTTGTTAATTTATTTTAAACAACATTACAAAATAATTATCCATGTTTGAAACAAGGTGGAACATAAAGGTTATCACTTGCTGAACATTTTGATAGGTCAAACTTAATTTTTGGATCATTATTTTTAATGTTGTGAATTTTCCAAATCTGTTTTCTATTCTGCCATTTTCCTTATTTTAATAAAACATCAAATAAACTAATTTATTTGGATAGGTGAATTACACCAAAAGACAGGCTTTATTTTTCTGAACATTTTGGTATCTTGTTTGTAGTTTTTGGATAAGTATTTATTTAGTTATGAATTTTATAAGTTTAAACAGTTTCCTGTCTTTTTATTATTTTTCCAGAAAATCCAGTCGAAACGTTTTTCACCGAGGCTGGGCTAGCCAGAGTCACTGACCAGTGGGCCCATGGCCACGGTGGCAGTCCACGTCGACGCGGAGATCCACGACGCGGTTTGACCGTGGCGAAGCCACGACCGGCGCACGCGCGCGTGATCGCCGGCGGGGACGAGCACGGATCCGTCGATCTACGGCACGAGGGAACGCGCTACGGGCTGCAATCGACGCGCACGGCTACGGGCTATCTACTGGCGGCGCCACAGACCAAATGGTCACCGGGAAGGGCTCCGGCGACGAGGACGTGCGGCGGCGCGCTACGGACTACGACGGTCACGAGGATCTACGGCGAAATGAAGACGGCAAGTATGTCCAGGAGAATCAAACGCTCACCCTCGACGCGTGGGTACTCGAGGCGGTGTCGGAGAAGGTCGTAGTCGACGGCGAGCTTGTTCGACGCGTAGCAGCCGGAGAGGAAGAAGACGACGTCGATCTCGCGAACGGCGGTGCCCCGGCTCGATTCCTTGCACGGAGAGGAAGAGGTGGACGAGGCGGAGAGAACGGTGGTCTTCGATCTGCTCTGTGGTTTCTCTAGCGACGGCGATGCGGCGGCGAGCTCGGCTGCCATGGCGGCTAGGTTTTCGGCTCGGGAGGGAAATAAGAGGAAAGGGAGAGGGGAGCAAGTGAGCGAGTGAATGAGTGAGGGAGGGGGAGCAGAGGAGAGCCTGGGGGACCTCCTTATCCTCTCCGCAGTCGCGCGGACGGCGCGGCCACGATGGCACGGCGGCGCGGCACTGGCGCCATGTCCGCCACAGTGAGCTACAGAGAAGACGACGTTTTTGTAGAAAACCCCCAGCCTACTTTTTCTTCTATTTCTTTTATTTCCAGTAGCACTTTAGGGATTTAATTGAGGCACTAAAACATTTTAGAAAATTATGAGAAAACTCAGGTAGCCTCCCCATAACATGTAGAAGCTCCACAAAAATTGGGGTGTCAAAATAAAATGTTTTGAACAACTTTTGTTCATAGGGTTTAAATATGGCATTTTTCTTAAAAACAAATTTATAATCCTTTAGAAATTTTAAAGCAAGTTCAAAATACTATTTTTGAACTCTTGGAACTTCCTTGACAAATATATTAACTTCAAATAATTTTTATTTTCATAGAGAAAATATTTGTTTGAAGGAAATAGATAGTTAGGTAGGGAAAATAATTTATTTAGATCATTTCTTTAACTCATGATCTTAATTTCCATTTGTTGAATAATTAGGAGTTTTGCTTTATTTAAGTCACATTCCAAATTTGTTGTCAAGTGTGTTTTCAACTTATCACTCAAGTACATTGGAGTAATTATTCACCCAAGCAAACAATGAAACAAGAATTAACAATCAATACAACCATAAGTCCAACAAGCAAGCAATCACAACAAGATCAACATCACAACCAAGTCCACACAATTCAAACCACAAGAATTAATCAAACCACCATTTCCACAATGCTATCTTGGGGAAAAGTGACCACTCCTAATTATGACAAGATGATGTTTAGGAAATATCTCCACTCATAACTTAATAGTTTTCAAAAAGATTTGAAAAAGGAAATATGTGGGTAATATATTTCACACTAGTGTTATTTTCAAATGGAGTGAAAATAAGAGTTTATAAAAATGGGAGTTGTATACACCTGCAAAATAACAGGGTTGAGAAATAGGTAGGAGATAGCATATAGATCTCCATAATTTTGGAAACACACAATTTTGGAAATATTTTTACTTTCTCAAATACTGGTATTAGTTTTGGTTGTTGATAAAGCAAGTATCATTGAAATGGAGTTGGCCAAAATAAGAATGGAAAAGATATATGGAATATTTTCTTATCATAACATGATCACCAAAGTTAAATATATTTTTATATTGGTTGGGTCTTATATTTACTAGTCAAACAACTTAAACAACAAGTCACACAAGTTCAAACATAGCAATGGGAAGGAAAACACAATCATCAGTGAAACATTTTAAAAAGTTTTTGTTGGTTCTGAATTTTGGGTCTTGTGAAACTAGGTTTTTCTTAGTTCCAAAATTTGGGATGTTACATTATGAGTCATAGATGCAGCTAGTAAGCGGTCTATGTATATTGTTGTAATGCCCAATAGATCTAACAATGAACATGTTCTTGTCATATATTGCATTGTCATGCGTTTGCACTTTATCAATTGCCCATCTGTAATTTGTTCACTCAACATGTATGTTTATTTGTCTTATGGAGAGACAGCACTAGTGAACTGTGGACCCCGGTCCTTTATTCACACTGATACAAACACCGTTTTCACCACGCTCTACGTTACTTCCTGCTGTTACTTTTGTGTTCATCATCATATTCCACACCATACGTTTAATCCTTTTTATTCAGCAAGCCGGGGAGATTGACAACCTTCCTGTTTCGTTGGGGCAAAGTACTTTGATTGTGTGTGTGCAGGTCCACATCAGTGATCGGATAACGGCGTCGCTGACACCTTTCTGAAGCTCTTCCAATTCCTACTGGATCTGACAACCTTGGTTTTGTAATCAAGGGAAAACTTGCTGCTTACCACATCATACCTTCCTCTTGGGGTCTCCCAACGAAAATGTGTTTCCACGTCAACAAGCAACACACACCTTGCACACTCGCATACACGCACAAAAACTTTTGTTATAAAACAATGTAACCATGCATAATAACTCAAACGTCTATAGGCTCTCGCTGGGATGCCTCAATCCCACGCGCGTTTAATTTTATTTCTTTATTTTTTCTTTCACTCTCACGTACACTGATAGGTGGGTCCCGCACACTAGGCTACAGTGTTTTACCGTCAATTAGTCAACATAGTGTCACACAGAAAAAATACGGAGCTCTACGGTGAACCAGGTACCGTATGGTTACTGTGAGTGAAGTTCAGGTACCGTATTGTTTGTATTGTTGAGTGCGGGTACTGTGTTGTGCTTTGACCTATAGTACATGTACCGTGACTGTATTTAAAGAATGATACACATACTGTCCCTTAGTTACTTTGATGTGCCACCTCATCTAGAAATTCGTCAGATTGAAATGATTATTTTCTGCCACCTAGCCATTCAATCAACGGGCTGTGTGGGCCCAATGAAGGCTCTCTGATGAATCGTCACAACACTAGTTATTAACAATAAAAAACCTATTGCTATTTTTACAAATCAGTTCTCTTCCATCACCGAAGGGAAAGTTGAAAACATGGCTCATTTTTTACTTATTTATAACTAAAATTATCTGAACATACAATATTAAAAACATATATTTCAATTATCTTGGCAAAACTACCACATCACTATGGTGATATGATGTGATATAATATTTTCATTCCCCGTTGGACAATTACAATTATAAGCTTAAGTGGTAATTTGTGCCACTTTGATAATACAGGTTACATTCATCTTTTTGTTTCTAGCTTAACATCATTAGACATCTTTGTGAAGATCTACATAATGTAACAATTATCATGACTGAGTTTTTGAGAATGCAAAATAGTATATCTTCTTATGTATAAGCTAATAGAGAATTCTAAATTATATATTAATTGCAAGAATATTCGAGAGTATAGATTTCTCTTGGGGGGTTTACTTTTATGACAAGTGTAATATTTTAGTATAGAAATATTTTCACAAGTGTAATTTTTTTTTTTTTTGGTCGACTGAGACATAAGAATTTCTCATGCGCCCGAGAATTAGCCAAAAGATCAGTTGATAAAATGTACTCCCTCCGTTGCACAATGTAAGATTTTTTAGGTGTTACACATACATGTCTAGTTTCATACTAAAAAGAATGGACACAGGGAGTGATGTTTTGGCTCCCAGGTGCGTATGCACCGTTTATTTAAAATGCATTTTGCACATTTTTTGAAATGTCAAAAAATTGGAAAAAAATGTTCGCATGTAGGTCTTATCATGTTATGTGTTCACAAAGTCGTTTCATGAAAAACCGACATTTTTTGCGATTTGTATAAAAAAGAAAAAAATGGTGCTAAAATAAGGCTGTTCACGACACATTTTTTGTCTTTTTTACACAAGGCCCAAAATATATCGGTTTTTGGTGAAACGAATTTGTGAACACTTAGAATATGAATATCTATCCGCGAAATTTTATTTTAGATTTTTTTTTTTGACATTTTGAAATATGTTTTTCAAATACCGGATGCATATGCACCCGGATGCCAAAGTGAATTTCCGATGGACACATGCATTTAAACGTGTCTAGATACATGTGTGTGCATGTGCATGTGGAAAAAGACCGAAACATCTTATATTGTGAAACGGAGGGAGTATTACTTTTGTTACCCAAAGATCATGGCAGTCTAGGTATATACTGGCCAGACGGATATGGAGGTGGTTATGGTAGGATCAGCGCGCGCACATCGACGTGCACATGGATCGCATCGGACCGGAGTCCGCTGGTATGTTGGGTGGTACGTGTATGCATAGTCATCTCTACTATATAATATTGCTTGAGAAGGTGTTGGTACGTTTTTTTAATTTCCTATTCTACCCCCGGTGAGTTGGAGATATTACAGGTTCTGCCACCGCCGAGTGACTACCGGTTCGATGCACCATGGAAAAGAAAGAAGAAATCCCCAATTCCTCGTACATACGTCCGTACGTCGTTCTCTCTCAGCCAATCTCCCGCGCTGCATCGTTAACTCGCTGGCCCGGGCGGAGGAGGACGATGGGCGGCGCTGGGGTGCACGGGCCAGGGCGCGGACTCGGCCGGTGCGGAAGGAGGAGAGGAGCCCCGGGCTTTGGCGCCGGAGGTCGGGGCGAGGATGCCGGGGCGGCGAGCTCCGGGCGGCGGCCGGTCGAGGGGAAGGCGGCGAGGCGCGCGGGTGCATGCTGATACAATCCCCCATACGGGCCGAGCACCTCGTGGTCGACGGCTACCTTGACTCGTCGGAGACGCCGCCTACCTTTCCGTCAGGGAGCAAGGGGATGCGGCCAGCTGTGTAGCCTTTCCCAGACCGGCCTGGTCTCTCCCTACCCCCATCTCACGCACTCCTTCCCCCATCCTCCACGCCTGTACCGCGTCAAGTGGCCGATGAGGGGGCTTCCCGGCGTGGTGGGTGGCTCGGACTGCGGCAAGTGACCTCGGCGGCGCTGATCTCCAGATCCCGTCGAAGTTTCCCCAGCCTTCAGGTGAGGTACCTCGGGGATACTGCGGACCTTCTGGCGGTAGGTGGCTTCGGTAGCGTGCGGCACTGCGGGTGGCCTTGTTTACGGGCAGCTGCACGATGTTTCGAGGCGGGCAGGCTCTTGTGTGTGCTCCTCCTGGCTCCTGCCATCAGGATGGTTTGCGATGAACATTAGCTAGCTTGCCGATATCCAAGAAGCATGCAAAAAAAACTACACTCGATGATATGGCCAGCTCGAAATCCACGACTCCGAGTTATGCAGGTACTCATCAGCTCATGAATAATCTAAATGTTGTTACAATGATTAATCTGTTTTGCTGAAGTTGTACAGCAGAACATCATCAATTTGATTTATTTTCGGTGCAAACATATTGTTTCCTTAATTTTCAGTGCACATTAGCGAATGTTTCAATTTTCTCATCTTTGTTTTCTTTTGCTTCAACAGATCGGACATATTGTATTTGCAGTCGTCCAAAAGAACTTGTGCAATCTTCAGAATTTGGTTGTGTGCTTAAGGTCTTCTCTGTACCCATTGTTTTGGGTTTACATTGATGTGTTCATGGAGACGCTGCTGACATCGGCGCCCACACGTTTAGCAGAACCGATGCGATCTCACATATGCTCAACGTGGATAGAAGCTGTATTTAGCCTGAAATTGTTATAAACGCTACCACCATCAATGGGCAAAACAGCGACAGTTTTGTAGTGCATCCTACCATGTGCTGTAACTGAACCTACGAGTTATCTTATCTCATATGTGTTGATTCCAGTGTGCTTCAGGTGGCAAATAGTTATCTGTTCCTTGTTGATTTGGTATAAAAGGCTGAATAAATAGAGTATGTTCTGGAGATATTTTAATTTTTTATGGAGACCACAAGTAATAGCATCAAAAAATTAATGACCGGCGAGAAAAGACGAAGAAGTTTGCGTATGCATTTGTTAGCCGTAGCAACGCACGGGCACTCAGCTAGTAGAGGTAGTTTTCTGTAGCCACGCCCACTGTACGTGCCTAGTCGTTGGTATGTCTACGTAGCACAGCACGGGAACAAGCTGTGAACACGAAGCCGATTGCAACACGCGAATGAAGTGGAAGAAGCAACTTCATGCATGCATGCATTGTCGTCGTCCATTGTGCGCGCGGGGGTCAAGTGAAATACAGTCATGCATCAATTACAAAATAAAGTTCAGGTAAACATAAACCATCCGTGCGTTCGAATCCACGCATTTCACTGTCAGATCAGACTATCCAAATATGGTGGCTTGGACAGTGCATCTGTACATGTGCAGTGTTTCATTCTTATTCCTGATAGCTTCCAGTGATCCTCCATTTTTCGTTTGGTGAATGGAGGCTGCTGCCAAAAGAAAAGAGTGATTGGATGACAGGGAGTGGACGTGGATAGACTTACGCGCAATATTCTTCTTCTGAAGAGGCTTGACAAGAAACAGCGGATACATATCTGGATAAGCATCTGCAGGTGCGAGTTGCGTGCGCCATGAGATGATGTGAACGAGGAGTCTTGATTGATCGGGTTTAATTCGCTGCGGCCGAATAAATCCAGGGATGAGGGCACCAACCGGTGGGCCGACCAATCAGCCGTGGGGTTCCGTTAGGCGGCGGTGGCGCCCCCACGCACGCTGCGACACGAACAAGCTTGCGCTCCGTCGGGGCCGACAAACAGTGCGCGCGAGTGGCGACCTCGTTGTTTCGGTGACGCTACTCCGACTGGACAGTTTTCCCTCTTCGTATGACATTCAACTGACATAAACAATGCACTTGCGTTTCACTCTGTTCCTTATCAGGTTAACTGAAGGCACTGAAAGGCTTTTAATAAGACCGATTGCTAACTTAACTGACATAAAGTATAATGGTTTAAAATTTCAAAACAAAACAATGCACTTGCGTTTCCTGTGCCGCGGCTTTGCTAAATACAGTACTGTATATAATACTGCAGCCTACTTGTAGCGTAAAGAGATCGACTGTGGTCTGTCAGTCGTGCGTACGTTGGGTAAACATTTTGGAACCGCATCCAGCTTTGCTGGCTGGAGTACGTCGTTGTACTTGATAATACCATTGCATCTTGCGAAAGCGAGGCTCGATCTCGTCGGGGAAACGACGAAAATTAAGCTGTGTGGATCACGTGACCTCGCCGGGGGAGCACCGGAGCCACCAGACCAGACCTATTGCCGATTCCTCCTCGCCGCGCTGGCGCTGCTTCCGCCTGTTGCCGTCGGAAGGTCGAGTTCCGTCTGTCGTTCGCCGTGCTCGTTGCAGCCGATGCCGCTACGTGTGCGGACAAGCTTCAGCCACTACGAGTGTAGCAGCGTTCGATCGAGTCGAAGTACTCAAGTGGCACTGCGACGTGTACGCGGTGGAAACATAGGTCCGTATCAGCGTACGTACGTCGTCACAAACCGATCAAAAGGGTAGTAGACATGCCCCATGTGTTCAGGCGATAGGGATAGAGGAAAGAGGGAAAAACTAAAAGGGAATAAATAAAGAAAAAAATAAAAAAATAAGTCGAAGATAGACGAGGCCAAATTCCTAATGTACAAACGGAGAATTAAAAAGGATCCTTCCGATTCTCAAGAAATGAGGGGCAAGGAGATTGACGTCGAGAAATATTTCCTTCCAAATTTCTCAAGAGATAAGCCTAATAACCAACTTAAAAACTTATGAAGATGATGTTAGCACCGTAGATTGCAACGCCGTTTGGTGGCCTAGCCCCAATTTAGACCACGAGGTAGCGACCAATCAAGTTCAACTAAAATAGCGACATTCAAAAGAATGTGCCCACCCGTCTCTAGCTGGTATTTGCATGTAACCGTTGACATGGACTTCTATAAGACTGTATATCATGTGGCATCTTAGAAGAAAAGAGATACACAACATCGTTAAAATACTCTCTCTCTCTCCCTAAAACATTGCCCCTCTTCGAGCAGCTACCGTCTTGTAACCATGTAGGGAACACTTCCGTAAAATTGGCTTTACATGGTTTAGACAAAAGGGTAATATATTAAGTCTAAATATGATACCACTTATATAGCAACTATGCACAACTTTTGCAACTACAAAGTAGTAATAGATTAGATAAGACACTGAGAATACACACAACCAAATACTATAAAAAGAAGAGAAACGTATCTTAACTCAGAGTAGGCTCTGAAATTTTCGTTATATCTTAATGTATTAACTATAAGCCGTGACCATGTTTAAAATATAGTCCATATTAGTATTAGTCGAAGTTAAACATTGTTATGTTTGAACAAATATATAGAAAAAATATCTATGAATTCAGATCGGTAAGGTGAATGTGGATTAACTCTAACCCTGTCTTTCTTGCCAATATATTTTTAGTGAATTTAATCATGTCATTTGATCAACAAAGCTCTCTGATTTTGGAAATAAAATACATACTCCTACCCTAGTAAAGGTAAAATTAGCGTGCCGACCAGGGCAAAGGCTCGTGTCCGCCACTGACCCAGTGTACGTGGTGGGTCAACTCAAGCCTATCCATTTAAACGCCGTTAAAAGAGTCTCGTTACTGAGGCTCTGCATAAAAGCAGCGCCGAGTGGCGGGCGAGCGGCACACTTCTCCTCGCACTAAACAAACCTTCCCCAGGAGCAGAAATTCCCCAAGCATCCCGAGTTCCTGACCGCGAACCCTCCTCCTTCCCCTCGTCGCGCGGATTCGCTGCCAGGAGCGCCTCTCCCAAATCGAAGCTCCAGGCTGCTCGGGTGGGTGCTGTAGCTGTTACATTCGCCCTCGAGGCTGGGTACGTGAAGAACGGGTCTCGCCGGAGTTGGGATCCGGCGGAAGGTCGGATTTGAGAACAGGCCAGTGTCATCTCGGCGACCATTTTACTGGCCGCGAAGTCTTCTGTTACTGTGCTAGTGGTAACCTTCAGGTATAGCTTTCTTGCGTTTGCTCGATTCATGTCCTGCAGTGCACTCTTCTAGTCTTTGCTCAAGAGTACCTGTTATTTTTGTGTTCGCCTCGCCTCTTGGTTTAAAGAGATTCAGCTGAGTGTTTGATGTTTATTACTTTGCTCAGATTAGGTCGTTTACTCATCAAGTTTGTGTGATGGATGCTAGTTTGTTCAGTCCCAGCTCCTCCCCTGTCAAACTTTTGGTTCTAACTGTTGCTCTGTTTCAGAAAAATCGACGGGCTGTTTCGCCGGCTGCAACCATTCCAAGAACCGGAGCGCGTTTTTTACTGCAAAATCCTGGTAGTTCATAATAATTTCAAGTTGGAAAATGCATCCCAAGGCTCGAATCCACGCAGACTCGGCTATGGAGCTGGACCGGATCGACTGCTTGCCGGATTCACTTGTCCTGCTCATCCTGAACAAGCTGGAGGACGTGCGCGCCCTCGGCCGCTGCTCCGCCGTGTCGAAGCGGCTCAACGGACTGGTTCCACTCGTCCATGATGTCTACGTCAAGATCGACCGTGTCGTCGCCGTGGATGGTGACGCCGATGATGCTCTGAACCTGGCTTCTCCCAAGCCCCGCCACATCTTCTCGCATTTCCTGAAGCTGATGCTGTTCACAATCGTCAAGCCATTTCACCACATGCGCAACCCAGGCGGCACGGGCAGGCTGATGTTCCCACATCTCGCCCAGCATTCACCTGTGCAGGTGCTAAGGAGCTTCTCCCATGTCCGGAATCTTCGGGTGGAGCTCCCCTCAGGGGATGTTGGGACTGAGGATGGGGTGCTTCTGAAGTGGAGGGCCAAGTATGGGAGCACACTTCAGAGCTGTGTGATTCTTGGCGGTACCCTGGTTGATCGCAAGCCTACTGTCGCTGGGCACGAGCCATCAACGGATGACAGTGGAAGCATGCCTGAATCCTTCTATACCAATGGCGGGCTGAAACTCCGTGTCGTGTGGACTATCAGCTCTCTGATTGCTGCGTCGACGAGGCATTATCTTCTCCGGTCAATCATCAACGATCATTCGACATTGAGAAGCTTGGTTTTGGCAGACGCTGACGGGCAAGGGACACTATCCATGGGGATGGAGCAGCTCAAGGAGTTCAGGGAGAACCAGTTGTCAGCCTCTGCGTGCTCCAACAGGACGCAGGTCCCGGCCTGCAGCATGAAGCTCAAGTATGCGCCGTACCTCGAGCTGCCTGGTGGCTTGGCACTGCAAGGTGCAACCTTGGTTGTTATCAAGCCCTCTGCCGATATAACTAGCGGGTGTCAAACTAGTCGGAAGGAAACTGAAGCTTTTGTTTCAGGCGCATTCGATGGACCGTTCAGATTTGCAGCCAAGGCACTGATGAGGAGACGCACCTATCTTTTGGAGATGAATGGTTTCTAGATACAGTAACTCGCCTCGTTTCAAAAAAAGAAGCAATGCAAAACAAGGTATCTACAAACGAGTTACTGTATTGTGCGGGTAGGATATAAGCTACTGCATCACTAGTTTTTTCTGTCGAAAATGAGGATTACCATCGGTCTCAGCATCCATTGATGCACGTAGCCATATATTATTATGTATTCACTATCCATCAGCCGAATAAAATCGACCCGGAAAAGAAAATCCGGGGCCATATGTCTTGTGATGGTATCTTCGTACGGCAACCACTAAGGGCATCTCCAGCCGTTTGGCCCCCAGGGTCCAAAACGGCGTTTTTTTTGGGCCGCCGCGGCGCCAAACGGCGCGAATCAGGATCCTGGAGGGGCGCGTTTTCCAGCCGTGAAGCCCAGGCCGCCCCCTCAGCTGGCGATTCGGCCGTATTTCGGCATAAACTAGGCCGGCCCTTTTTGGCATACAAATTCACACATATAAATAGTTTAACATACAAATGCACACACAAATAAATAGTTTAACATACAAATTCACACATATAAATAGTTTAACATACAAATCCACACACAAATAAATAGTTTAACATACAAATTCACAGACAAATAAATAGTTCAACAATGCAAGCAAATAGAACAAATCGTACTAGGCATTGGCATCGCCATTATCGACATTGCCATTGCCCTTGCGCGTCCACAAGTGCTGCACCAGATCATTCTGTAGAGCTAGATGTGTTCCAGCATCTCGAATCTCCCGGCGCGTGGTGAGGAAGGCTGTCCATGATGCCGGCACCTGGTGATCAACCTCTGCAAGAGGACCCTGACGGTAGTATGGTGCACTTGCCTCACTGTCAGGCACCGGGTGATCCCGCTCACTCTCAATGATCATGTTGTGCAAGATCACACAACACTGCATCACCTCCCACATGTTGGACTTCGACCAAGTCATAGCTGGGTACCGGACAACAGCGAATCGAGACTGCAGCGCGCCAAATGCCCGCTCAACATCCTTTCTGCAAGCCTCTTGGCACTTGGAAAACCAAGCCTTCGCGCTTCCTGGCACAGAGTTGGAGATGCTCTTCACAAATGTTGCCCACTTCGGGTAGATGCCATCTGCAAGATAGTAGCCCTTTGTGTACTGGTGCCCATTGATCTCGTAGTTCACAGGGGGAGCATGGCCTTCGACAAGCTCGGCAAAGACATCCGAGCACTGCAAGACATTGATGTCGTTGTGAGTTCCTGGCATACCAAAGAATGAATGCCAAATCGAGCACTCTCCTTCCTTTCCCTTGTACATCCCCTGCCAATCAAATGGACAGTTCTTCCATGCCCAATGCATGCAGTCGATACTACCAAGCATCCCAGGAAAGCCTCTTGCTTCATTCTCTGCAAGAAGGCGAGCAGTGTCTTCCTCATTGGGTGATCGCAAGTATTTTGGCCCAAACACTGCCACCACTGCCCGGCAGAACTTGTTCAAGCACTCAATGGCCGTGGACTCGCTCATGCGCAGATAGTCATCATGTGCATCAGCGGGAGCACCATACGCAAGCAACCTCATGGCCATCGTGCACTTCTGAATTGACGTAAAGCCTACCGTGCCGGTGCAGTCCTTCTTCAATTTGAAGTAGGTGTCGAACTCCCGGATGGCATGCATGATCTGGAGGAAGAGCTTGCGGTTCATCCTGAAACGGCGCCGGAACACCTTCTCGTCCTGCGTAGGATCATCGGCGAAGTAGTCGGAGTAGAGGATGCAGTACCCCTCGTACCGCTGCCTCGGCTTGCTCTTGCGGCGGCCGCGCGTCGATCCAACGCGCCGCGGCCCCGCCTCGTTGGCGAGCAAGCCGCCGAGGCAGGCCAAGATCAGCAGGTGTTCTTCGTCGTCGATGGCGGCCTGATCTTCCTCGTCGAAGAGCTCGGCGAGCATCTCCTCCGTGTCGGAGTCCATGGCTGGGTCGGGCGGAACGCCGAACACCTTGCATGCAGGGTGGACGGGTTTCGCCCCGAGAATCTCCCCGGTGGCTAGATCGCGGCGGAGGGAGTGGGCGACGCCGGCGGCGTCGCGGGGCTGGACGGCGGGTTTCCTAGCTGCTTGTGTGCGGCGGCGCAAGGAGGGGTGGTGGCGGCGACGGGATGGCGACGGCGAGACGGGCAGAGGGAAATGCGAGCGGGGGTGGGCGACAATGCGTTGTCTCGCCGACAGCGCTGTCCCACGCGTGCTTTTCCTTCCGCCGGCCCCCCCAGGCCGAACCCAGTGGGCTGGGTTTCGCCTGGGGGCGCCGGCGCTATTTGGGCTTCTGGGGGGGGCGGCTGGTGGAAAAACGGTGCTATTCGCCCAAAACGGCGCTATTTAGCGTCCTGGGGGGGGGGCGCTGGGGGGGGGGGGGGGCGACTGGAGATGCCCTAACCTATGATAAATGGCTGAAACAACGAAAAACACTCAAACTGCTAGGCTAAGAATGCACGTGCGGCGAGTCCAGCCATAGCTCGATTTCTGGATTTTCATCCCCAAATGAGTTTCGAGTCACCACCTTCAGCAAAGGCATGACACATACGTATGTCGACATAGCTTGAGCGAAGATCATGTGTCCCCCTAGAGTGCACACTCGACGTTGAAACAACCTCTAGCATCATCGCTTGTCCGGATAATACTAGAGGAGATACCAGAAGACGGAGACGTCACATACCTCCTACCCTCTAGTTCGCACCATATTCGATCCAGATGAAACATGCATGACTTGGCCGTGCGCAAGAGACACCACGTGTAGCACCTGCCGACAATAGGATGACTTGATGCCTCCTCGAGACGTTTGTGCGTAGCACCTGCCGACATGCATAGACTTGACACCTCTAAAGCATCGTGCGTAGCACCTGCATAATTGGATCGAACCCAATATAGAGGTGGAGGGTGCTTACCGTACCTCTGTCGCCTGAAAAGACACCACCAGCTATATACCTAGTCGCCTCGTCATCCACATGATCATGGAGGCCGCCGCCGTCTAAGAACTAGGGTCGCCAGTCCTATTGCCAAACTCCTACACCACCATTAACGGCCATGGTAAAAAATGTAACATCACCATGATGGGGGGAGCCCGTTTAGCCAGATGTGTGACGGGGGAGAATGTTGGGTTTAGTCCCACACTGAAAACTTATTAGGGAGGAGCGCAATTATAAGGTTGGACAAACCTCATCCTTTTTTTTTTTGAGAATTATGGAGGAGCGCAATTACAATTTACAAGGTTGGACAAACCCGGACAAACCTCACCATAAGGCTAGTCTTTTGGGTTGAGTTAGGCCGCTTTATTTTGTTGTGGGCTCATCTGGGTTGGTAAGACGCTGTCTCGTGCATGACGAGCTGGGCCGAACCGTTGTGCTTGTAACAATCTTCGGGGATGGGCTGATAGAACATGGATATGGAGGTGCTTTACGAGGCCAAACCAGCCAGAGATAATAAAATCGACTCTTATTCTAAATGGGGTCTCTCCAATAAACGAACACACAGAGATCATTAAATCTCTTACTCATCATCATTCTATTCGTCTTGCCAAGATACATGGTATTGTGAATTTGTGAAGTACGCTTAATAAGACACGACCACTTGTGTTGGGCTATATTTTTATTCAATAATTTGTGTGTGTAATGGTCAACTCTATTTGGCCCAAGATCCATGGAATATGCTTTCCTATAAATGGTTGACCTCTTGTTTATTGTTGATCATATCAACAAAGCGTGTGTTGGGCTATTAGCTGATTGCAAATGTATTGACCAAGAGTAACATGACAGGATATATATTGCAGATTAAGGTGTTGACCAAGAGTAACATGAAGGGATACATGTTGATATCATCTCTCCAAAGGCAAACTAGTTCTTGCAATGGGGTCGATGATTGTGCCGATGGAGCCGATCAACCATGTCATCGATGGCAACGACGATCCACCGTCCTCTCGGGCAGCTCGTCACCGGCGTCCTATACTTCTAAGCATGGCAGCGGTGCCACTCATGAAGAAGGTACATACTGAACTTCACCTTCTTTGCACATTTAATTAGCATACATTAATTCCTTCGGCTAAACAAGAACTACTACATACGTCTTGATCGATCAGACGATGGCAGAGTTTCTCGGGACGTTCATCCTGATGTTCACGCAAGTGTCCGTCATCATCATGGACGAGCGGCACCATGGCGTCGAGGGCCTCATGGGCATCGCCGTTTCTGTCGGCCTCGCGGTCATGGTGCTCATCTTCTCCCTCATCCACATCTCCGGGTGCCACCTGAACCCTGCGGTGAGCATTGCCATGGCGGTCTTCGGCCACCTCCCGCTGGCCCACCTCCTCCCTTACGTCGCCGCGCAGGTGCTGGGCTCCACCGCCGCCTCGTTCGTGTGCCACGCGATCTACCACCCCGCGAGCCCCAACATCGGCACCATCCCTACTGTCGGTGCCGTGCAGGCGTTTGCCGTCGAGTTCATCATCACCTTCGTCCTCCTGTTCGTCATCACTGCCGTTGCGACTTGCGACTGACCCTCATGCGGTAATATATTCTTCATTTCCTTCTATCTCTTTTTTATGGCAGCTTAATTAATTTGATTGTCTTGCCCAAGTGATCTCGATTGTCTTGCGAAATGCTTAGGTAAAAGAACTGATCGCAGTTGCAGTTGGCGGGACAGTAGTGATGAATATTCTCATCGCAGGGTATGTAGAATTAATCTGTGCGTGGTTCATTTCTGTCTTGTTCCGAGCTGAGAAAACTGTATATATATTTATGTTGGCGGAAAAAATTTGTGAGCAGGCCAGCAACGGGAGCGTCTATGAATCCAGCGCGTACGATTGGACCGGCATTTGTTACGGGGAGATATAGCAAGATTTGGGTCTATCTCCTGGCTACACCACTGGGTGCTATTGCTGGGGTTGGAGCTTATGTTCTGATTAAGCTGTAGTTACAGACATGCACAAAGAGAGGGAGTCAGAAAGAGACCAATGTAAAGAGCTCTTTTTTGCCGAATAGTTGGTTCTTGGAGCGTACTAAGGAGTACCTTAACACGGAACCGGAACTCATGATCGATGGAGCATTGCCGGCATAAGAAATTGGAGCTCAAACGGTGATTCAGGTTATGCATTGCACCGGCCGCGGCCCGATTAAGCGTGAAGGCGGTATTGTATAATCATGCACTGTGTTGGTTTCTTGAATGGAAAACAACATGCACTACCATGGAGTACTTAGTATGCTCTAAGTGTTATTTTGATTTGATCCAAATTCATATACAAGATAGAGGCTAACTTAGTACGCCGGAGTATGGTACGCATCGTTACCGAGTCGGACTGCAACCGACTTAGGATTTTACCACCATAGATACCTCTTATAAGCCGCCGGTTGGGATAAATCACACATTGTAAATCTCGGATATTTGTAACCTCACCCGATATAGTAAAGTTTTGCTGGCTGGCGTCCGTGGTTTTTTCCCTCCCATTGTTGGGAGGGTTTTCCATGTTAAATCTCGTATGCCCGTTTGGTTTGATCTTCCGCTTCATCATCGAACACTAAGATGAGAATTTTGCTTTGCTCATATATACACTGCGGTCCAGTCCCATCCCATCACTAGCAATAACTTGACCCGGTCACTAGTCTTAAATTGGCCGATGGGCTGACCTTGCTATTTCCATCCATGATACAAAGGAGCTACCTCCAGCCCACCTCCCTCGATGTTGGGTCGGCCGACCAGGTAAGGCGTCTATTTAGATCGTAAGATTTTATAGTAATTTGGGAGAATTTCAACCCTAGGTTCTTCTGTGTGAAAGCCCGTCGGATCTTTCGATTGAGGTTACTAAATTTCTATGAAATTAATACATATGCCACTCATTCCATAGAAAATTCAATCTCAACACAAATATAGTTTTATTTTTAGAAGGCCACCATTGCCTTGTTCGAGCCACATGCGAATCCTGGGCCCCCCTCGCCTCCATTTGCCTATCATAGGGGTGGCGGAAAGGAGGTCCCGGGGTCTCGTGCGGCGTGTATTTATATGAATATGTCATGTGCATATGTAAATATATTTTTGCATTGACATTCGTAGAAAAACAGCGTCAAAGGATCTAATTTTCCATACTATTCGATGAAGTAAGCATTCAAATAATTGTGGATGACAACGGATACAAGTTAGAATAACACGATAAACCGAGAAGAAAACATACAAAATGCAAGAAAATGGGCGCAACTTGTGAGACGTTTGGTGCAAAATAGCAAAACATTTTGGTGAGGCAGTGGGCGCTAGGAGTCTGGTCCCTCCGGCTTTAATATCCGTGCCTGATGATTGGAGTTGAATTGAGCAAAAGCTGTGGCAAGTGGGCGCTAGGAGATATTCCATTCGTAGCCACGATATTCGTATTTTCTCCCCTCTTGATGCCCTACCATCAGAAGGCAGTAGATGGCAATGCAGAAGCAGCAAGACAGAGAGAATGCAAGCGCAGACGCCGGCACCTCTCATGTCTGCGTTTAGCTAATGATCGTAAAATTGATTCTAAGTGAGGATCTGGGTATTTATATATGCAAGTTTCACTGACGCGCGCTGGTGCAATCAGCGATGCGAGATCGCGGATGCGCTGATTGCTTGATACCATGTGACGTGCGAGTTGTTAACTATACACGGTACTGCTCCATCCATTAGTCTTAATTTATCTGTTTGGTTTAAATATACTCCATGAACAACAGCAAGATCCCTTTACCACCAGGCTGTGGATCCAAAAGGACGAAGATCATGGGGAGACGGCCGGCCGGCCTGCACATGCGTAAAGGCGGCTTGGACTGACCGGCGCGGCGTGGCCAACATCGATCGCGCTACTTGCCGTCCCGCGATACAAAGCACCTAGACGGATCCTCGCCCGAAACGAGCCGGCATCGTGGCCTAGCAGCGCCACGCGTCCCATTCTGACACAATCGGCCACCGAGCTGGACTGGATTTTCCATCTCTTGTGCTGGGTTGAAACTGCGGGCTGATTCCACACGACAAAAGATGTTGCCATCATCTAAGCACTCGTCCATATTTCTGGAAACCTCTCCTCGTCTACAGTGCTAAGAGTCGAACGTGGAGGCGACTCGCTTTCCCCGGTGGCCGCCGGCGTATCTAGGGATTTCCCACCCTCCGCCGGCCGTTGAAGAGCCGCAACATCCACCAGCTCCGACGAGCTGGATCTGAAGACGGAGATAGATCGTCGGCCGGGGACACACCCCAAGCACCTTCCGCGCCGGATCTGGGGCCAGCGCCTCACCACCTCACCGGAGGTGGCCAGATCCACCACCTGCACACCACACACCCACACAGCAGCCGCCTCGCACCTCCTCCACCGGCCTCCTGTACACCCGTCACCACCAGCTGCCACCGACGCCGGAGAGAGCAGTGGCAGAGCGGAGACGCACCTGCAGCCCAGGGAAGCTGCAGAGCTCCAAAACGACGGCGCCGACCACCCCGCCACAGCCGCGCCGCCCCGAAGCCCCTTATCTACACGCCGGAGCGCAGATCTGGGGTGGGCTCCGGGCGGATGCTTCCTTCGTCGTCTCCGGCGGTGGAGGTCGCGCGTGCTGGGGTTCATCGAGGTTGAAGACGGCGTGTTGCAGCAGTGCTGCTCTCTGTATTCTCCTTGCTTGTATCTGGCCTTGTATTACTTTCCTCTACGTATGAATACAAGTATGAAAAATCAAAAAAAAAAAGATTCGTCGAGTCGTTCTAACGAACAGCACCTCTGGCAGCGGCACGGATTCTCTGACTTAGCCTCTCTAACTTTTGCCTGACTTTGTGTCACTGGTATGCGGGGTCCACCGAACATGGGGCCCACATGTCAATGAGCCAAAGTCAGGCTATACTAAGTCAGAGAATCCCTGCCGCTCTGGCAGGACAGGCTTCCGGCCCCGATGGCTTTACGGGAGCATTCTTCAAGAAGTGCGGACGTCATGCGTGTCAGCAACCAATTCGGAAGCCTCCACACCGCTAATTTTCATTGGCTCAACTCCGCCAACATTGCTCTCTTGCCAAAAAAGGAGAGTGCGGAAGAGGTCTCCGACTTTAGGCCAATTAGTCTCATCCACGCCATCGCCAAAATTGTCTCCAAGATGCTAGCACTACGGCTTGCACCTCTCATGAATGATCTAGTATCCAACGCCCAAAGTGCCTTCAGTGCCTTCAAAAAAGAGGAGCATCCACGACAACTTCCTATACGTCAAAAACCTCGCCACAAGGCTACACAAGAGCAAGATTCTGGCGCTCCTTTTCAAGCTTGACATTCGGAAGGCTTTCGACTCTATCCGGTGGGAATATATTTTGAACCTCCTCCAACGGCGTGGCTTCCCTAGCCGGTTCCGTGATTGGCTTGCCGCTTTGTTCTCCACCGCCTCCTCGCGGGTGCTTCTCAATGGCATTGCTCTCTCCGATCTTGCATGACCGCGGGCTTAGGCAAGGGGATCCGCTTTCTCCGCTCTTGTTTGTGCTTGCCATTGACCCTCTCACCCAAATTTTAGAAAATGCAACAAGAGAAGGGCTACTACACAAGTTGAAAGGGAGGGGTACTATCTTGAGGACATCCCTATATGCGGACGACGCGGCGGTGTTTGTGGCACCCATCAAGGAGGACATTTGCAACTTTGCCTCCATTCTCATTGCGTTTGGGGAGTGACCAGACTTTGCACCAACTTTGATAAGAGTTCCGTGGTACCTATTAGATGTGGGAATATCAACCTTGACGAGGTTTTGGCGGACATTCCGGCTACAAGAGCAACCTTTCCTTTGCGTTACCATGGTTTGCCGCTCTCGGTTTGGCGGCTTCGGAGAGCGGATTTCCAACACCTTGAGGACAAATGTGCCGGAAAGCTTCCCACTTGGAATGGCAACTTCATTGCCACGGCGGGCGGGCTGCCTTGGTTAAGTCGGTTATGGCCTCTCAAGCCATATACTACTTGACTCCTCTAGTCATCCATCCGGGAACGTTAGCCTTCATGAACAAAATTCAACGGGCCTTTCTTTGGTCGGCCAAGGACACCACTACAGGAGCGAAATGCAAGGTCAATTGGGAGTTGGTTTGCCGTCCTAAAAAATTGGGGGGGCTAGGTGTGCTCCACTTGGGAAAATTTGCGAAGGCGTTACGTTTGCGGTGGCCTTGGCTTGAATGGAAAGACCCCAACAAAATTTTGGTGGGATATGGAAACCCTTGCTCCAATGAAGATATGGACCTCTTTTACGCCGCCACTACAATCACTATGGGTAATGGAGCAAAGACATCCTTTTGGAATGCGCCTTGGTTAAACGGTCTCAAGCCAAAAAGTATTGCTCCACTTATCTTCGCCTCAACTTCCAAGAAAAAGTGCTCCGTCCATGAGGCATTGCGTGGGGGAGTTGGGTGGCATGTGTGAAGCTTGATGAGGCTTTCACAGAGCATTTCTCCCAATTTGTGGCTCTTTGGACCCTCGTTTCCGACATTGTGCTTGGTCCTCATGTTGTGGACGACATTCGGTGGAACCTTACGGAGAATGGAGAGTACTCCGCGAACTCGGCCTACAAGATACAATTCATGGGAACCATCGACTCCACTATGGACAAGACAATTTGGAAAGTTTGGGCTCCGCCGAAGACGAAGTTCTTTGCTTGGCTTGCCAATCAAAATAGAGTTTGGACGGCGGACCGGTTGGCGAAAAGAGGGTGGCCAAATTGTGGTTTGTGCCCTTTTTGCAAACAAACAATGGAATCGGTGAAGCATCTTTTTGTTCATTGCCGCTTCACAAGAAGGATTTGGGAGCTCTTGAAGGATTGGTTGGGCCTCTACTCCCTTGCACCGGATTCATGGACAAACCTCACCTTCAACGAATGGTGGTTTAGGATGACGACCGCCCCTCCTAACCGGCGGGCAATCGCCTCTCTAACCTTGCTCACCACTTAGCAGGTTTGGAACGAGCGTAACAATAGAGTTTTTCGTCACAAGAGCGCGCCGCCGCTTGTCGTTCTAGGTAGAATAAAGACCGAGGCCCGGTTGTGGGTGCTCGCGGGTGCCAAATGTTTGGGCAACTTGATGCCGCGAGAATAGTTGCGTTGTAATATTCGGTTCGTAAAACTTGCTTTCTTGCAACTCCTTCTTAATTAATAGATGGGCAAAGCTTTTGCCCCCGGTTTAAAAAAAACTATTTCCATATACTACTTAGAAATTCAGCGTTTTACAAGTAACTATCGTAATCTTTGCCCAACTAGAAGTACGATATGGTGCAGAACAATTGAGCCTCGTTGTCTACCAACTACAAATATCACACCCAAAACACTCTTTGAGATATTTGTCAAAACGCTATACGCCAAGGGACTGGATGTAACAGGAAAAATCAACTCTTGCCCGGTCTGGAAGCCCCAATCGATTTTATAACCAAGAAAAATAAATTTCACTCTTGTTGCATGAACCACATAGAAGATACGACCAGCATATACCACCAAAACCGAACCAATATTTCCAGATTTATGTGCAACAGTGACATAATACTTGTATATTTTGATTGGGAAAAAGGGACAGCGGAAATGGTGCAACTGTATGTTCAGAGCTCACCAATGCACAGCAATTTTATTAGCATGGAAGACCTAAACTCCAATCACCACTGGAGATCAAGGTTTAGTTCCCCGTAACTTGAAGACCTGTAAAAGACCCAACTTATTTGGAATCAATCAGTCAGCAGAGTGAGTAAATCACAAATAATCCGCAGAGAATCTGCGTCAACATTATACAGTAGACACTTCAGGTAGAGACAAAATCATTCCCAAGTATGCTAAGCATGAAACAGCGTTTTTAAAATTGCTGCCAACACATTGATGCCACCTTTCAGTTACAGAGGGTAGTGCAAATAGCTAGGAAAATACTGAAATGCAAGTTAGTGGCATAATGCAATTTAATTTCATTATTATGTTTTTAAGGGAATGTTGATTGGAACCAGAAAATGCATACAGATAGAGCAAAATGCAAGTAAGATTGCAGATGCCAGATGAGACAATGACCAAGCGAGAATGATAAAAACTTTATTCTATGATCAACTAAGCATGTCAGCTCATCACACCAGAACACCAAAACCAACTGAACAAAATGTTTCAAGCCTCAGCAATTATTACCAACCGACTCATCATCTACAAGTTTCTTGGCATGTCCCAAGAAGCAGCAAACGAGGCTTGGGCGATGCACGGCGCAAGCAAGCAGGCGTGCATCCACTTACGCACCCTCTCCTATACCCAAATTACTTGTCTTCTGCAGCCTCCCTAACATTAGCAGCAACAACATCGCCCTCAGCTATCAATCTCTCCTTGGCTTCTGAAACTGAATCCACCGGCTTATCCGACTTCTGCGCACCAGTGAGCCTCGCGAGCATCACAAAAGACATCCCACCAAGCACGTTGTTCATGCACCGGAGGGCAATGACGGATACCTTGAACACCGGGGCAGGAGCGACATTGCCAAGGAGGTACTCGATCCCGTTCAGGGTCTGATACCGCAGGTTGCTGCTGACGCCCATGTGGAGCGCCCAGGTGCCAGCGTTGAGCAGAGTGGGCGGCGCCTTGTTGGGAGTCTCGAAGGCAGGGTCCATGCGCTTCCTCACCGCGATGAGCCCGTTGGAGATCGCAGTGCCCATCAGCCCGGCCCCGAACCCGACCACCGCAAAAGTGGTGCCCTTGGATAGGAGCGTCGCGACGCGGGCGCCGAGGGAGTAGGCGCCAGGCTCGAACATGTGGCTGGGGAGCGCGGAGACGGCGGCGGACGCGGCGGCGGAGACCCCGGCGGTGGGGGCGAGCATGTACATGAGGACGAAGTTGAGGATGGATCCGACGACGAGGGTGGAGAAGACGAAGTCGAGCTCGTTGAGGCCGAAGTTGGGGCGGGAGGCCATGTCGCCGAGCACGCAGGCGGTGACGCCGACGAGCTCCTCCATGAGCACCTTGAACGGGAACTGGGGATCCGCGGCGACGCGGGCGGCCCACCCGGCGAGGAACATGCCGAGGATGCCGCCGCGACCGCCGGCTCCGGAGTCCGCGGCGTCGCCAGATCCGCTGCTGCCGCCGCCGCCGTAGGAGCGCGGGGGAGGGGGCAGCTTCCCTCCTGGGCCGGACGGGCAGGGGGACTGGAGCTTGAGGAGCGAGGACGAGGAGGCGGGGAGTGGGGAGAAGGCGAGGTTGGCGGTGGGCGCGGCGCGGAGCGGGGCGAGGCGGGCGGAGGAGTCGAGGTGGGTGGACGGGAGGAACTTGGCGGCGGCGAAGGCCGTGGAGGCGGCCATGGCGATCAGGCGGGGAGAGAGGGATCGGTCTCCTCGGCCGCGACGGTGAAAAGGGGGACTACGGCGGCGGCGGCGCGGCGAGGGGGCGAGATGCGGAAGGGTTTTGGGGGTTGGTGTGATGTGGGAGTGGGTGCGCGGCGCAATATGTATACGTGTGCCACCACAGCGCGACACCTGACCTACAGAATAAAGGCTTTGGGGTTGGCGTGTCGTGCTGTGCTCGCGCACAGTGCGGACTTGGAATTGTAGTGCCCGCGGTCGGCCGCTGCGTATCACGATTTCTCCTTCGGCCAAAATTCGTTGGAGCTTTATTTCCTCCGGGTGATATGATATTCATTTTTAATTTTTTGAAACTGTTGATCGTCGTTGATGTACGGTGAAAATTTATTGCTCCGTCCATTCCGAAATAGAAAATGTTTTAATCATTTGATATGGAGGGTGTGGATTTTTCGAACCCGGGCTACATGGAGCTCGTTTTTTTAACTCGAAATCGACATTTTTATGTTTTCAAAAATCGAGAAAAAATCCCGGGTGTAGATATTGTTTAGATCGACAACCGTGTAAATTTTCAGCTCCAAATTCGTTGTATTTTGGTCAGTACAAAAAAGATAAATCAGAGAAAATTTTAGAAATTTGAAACTGTGTATTCCTCAACATCCAGATCTACCAGTTTGTCTTTTCTGTGCACCCAACATACAACAAATTTGTGGTTGAAATTTTGCAAGATTGTAGATCTAGATAATATCTACATCTGGTAATTTTTTCAAGATTTTTGGAGACTATAAAATGTCGATTAATTTTCAGAAAAACATACTCCATGTATCCCAGGCTCTAAAATAGGATTTCGTTAAATACAGACTAAAATGAGTGAATTAATATACTAAAATACGGCTGGATATGTATGAATTCACAGGGAATTGATCTGCCGGTTCGGTCTCTCGAAAGTGCTCACAGAGTAGTGTGTACGTTTATACGTGAACGTATGCGCCTCTATCGTGTTTTGTAAAAAAGATCACCCTGTCTGGGTGTCAGATTTTTAAAAAAAAATGTTGACCGGTATCTACAAGAGCCCCTATCGTGTCATGGCAAACGATTGTAGTGTATTATACCCGAGGGTTTTGGTGAAAACACCTTCTTCACCCAATCACCTTCCCTCCTTTCAATCCCGTACGTAATCACCCCTTTCAAAAAATCATGTTGTTTGGTGTCGTGGGCATCGAGTGAGTTGAGGTCGGACGTGGATGGGCATCGCGCAGCGAGCGTCATGTGCCGCCACGCTCAAAACGCGAGGGGGGGAGCGTTTCCAAAACACCCCGGCCCGACGTGGTTCGTAGAGTTCTGTGAGGGTGAGGCCGGCCAAGACCGGCTTGCCAAACGGCATGCTGGTACTTTCGTGAGTATTAGATGTGGACCTAAAAAATACACAATAAAACTCTTCAACACACTTGCGCCAAACGAGGCCTCATACAAGTTCATACAAAGCATAACAAAGATAAATACTTACTGAAATTCAAACCTTCGGCTTCAAGTCTAATAATTTAAAGTAGAAATATAATTGGGAGCGAACTAACTCCTGGACACATCATCCTCCCAGATTTGGAAGAATGCCCCTTTTTGCAAGTTGATCAGCACGTATCGCGTTGTTAGCTGGGAAGTGAATTGTGGCGAATGAGTTAATCCTCCTGGTCAGTTTCTTCAGCACTGTACTTTTCTCTTCCTCGTTTGACGGATACTTCAACGGACGATTGATATCATAGCTATTTTGGCACTTGTTGCACTTCAGCCTATGGTACAGGAACACATCCTTCAAATTCACAGCCGATTGCATGACACGTCTTACATACCTAACCATGCAGTCAGACTGAAAACCAAAAATTATAAGCGTGGCCAGGCTATGGTGCAGGAAATCAGATATAGGTGATTTCCACTCGACACCCTTCTTATCGCTATAAGAGAGTGCCCTCCTTTCCTCCTCGTTCGTTCTCATTACACACAGATGATCCCATACCTACATTTTTTTAGATAAAGAGTGTTTATTAATATCGAGAAGATACAACATGCACCCAGCTTCTGCAACAACGCAATAACCGAATCCATTACGGATGCACACAGCCAAAAGACAATAAGAAGAAGAAATAAAAAGAAAAGTCCCGCTAAAGAGTTACAGTCCTTGCAGCAGCCGCACAACCACCACCAAAACAACACCTGATGTCCAATTCTTCAAAAGCAACGCCTTCAAGAAGAACAGTGCCAGGCACAACCAATTAAGGCCAGACCTTGGGTTTTCACCCTGAAGATAATCCTCGCTCTCAAAACAATGTCTTCAGCAAGACCACTGTCAGGCACAACCAATTAAGGACAGACCTTGGATTTTCACCCTGAAAGGTAGGACTTTGGACTTCACGTATGTTGTCACCCCCACTTACATGCTGCTGCTCCAAGTCATGAAACACCAAGCCAATTCCTCAACCGCACAAGAAATCAAACCACCATTGTCAGTCCTCAGATCTCGCCGTCCATGTCATTCTCCGCCAGCACCATGGAACGAGAAAGCGTGCTCCATGATAATAACAGCCAGCAGAGCTTCGCCACACTCCCTCTGAAACCAAACGGCCAGAAAAAACATGGTTGCGCGCGACCGAATCCCACCCGATCCGACAATCTTCAGGCTTGAATTGCCCAATGGAGTGCGCCGGCGGAGCCTTCCGGAACTCGACACTCCGGCCAGATCAATGAAGACGGGCATCAAGTAGATCTTCGTCTTGCCGTGAGAGGAATCTGAGGACAACCACCTTTATTGAAAAAAAGGCCACAGCCCCCACGCTTCCGGCCTTCGCCGGCGAAGAACTCGTGCCGGCACCGTACAGCCGCAGCAAGCAGCGTGAGCCAGCACCCAGCCGGGCGCATGGATCACAGCCCGGAGGGCCCAGATCGGGCCCGGAGGCCCAGATCGGGCCCGGAAGCCCGCGCCATCACGCCATGGCGCCCTGCGGTTGCACGTCGCGCCGCTGCCCGCTGTCCAGCGCCGCCCATCTCCACCACCACCTCGACGACTGCCGCGAAGGCCGCCGAGATCCGGGCCGCCGCCCCGGAAGGAACCGCCGTCCCGTCGCCCACGCCCCACACGCGGCGACTCCGCCTTCCAGCGTCGCTCCTCACCGCCCCAAGGGCAGCGGGCCCGCCGCCACCGCGGCGCAGGCCGGCGGCAGCGGCGGCGGGGGACACCGGCGGCTGGGACCTCTGGCGGCGCGACTTCGGGTTCGCCCCCGCGTCGCGCCTGGGACGCGACGCGAGAGCGTTATGCCTCAACAACCATCCCATACCTACATGACCCAAGACGGCAATGGTAAACAGAAAAAGGTAATTAATGTTTGCAGCAAGAATCCATGTTAGTCTAAAAAAAATCTTTGCAGCAAGAAAAGCTCCCAAATGGAAGAACAGAAGCTTAAGATAAACCTGTATTGACATACCGTCAAATATAGTTCCTTCAGGTCGGGTGCAGCTTCAAGAATGAACAGGGTCCATGTGAGGTCACACCCTTCAGGAATTTTATCTAGATGCACAAATGTTAGTTGACGGAACACAGATTTCAGCCTTCCGGTCACAGTTTCTGGTTGAACCCAAATCTGCATGCAACACATGAAAACATGATCAGATGAGTAGAAAATAAGTGAAGCAACAACAACATCCAGCAAAAAGATAATGAGGATGAGGTACCTTTTCACATTCAAATCCCAACCACAGGTATCGTGGAGAGGTACCACTGAAAATCTCACTTAACTCGAGCAATTTGTGCCAAGAAAGAATGCGAGTGCTGATGCTGATAGTCTCAAGCAATGGGACATGACCCAGAAACAGAGGATCTTGAGATGTCCAACCGCGAAAGATCATCCATTTGAGTTTTGGGAGCCAGTTGAGCTCGACTTTTTCAAAACGACAGTTAACAATAAGCAGCTCACTGAGTTGACAGTGTTCAGCTCGCATAATGGTCCCACTCTCAGAATTACAATGGGACAAGTTTAGATGCTTTAATCCCTTGCATGTGTTGAGGACGTTAGGGATGTCGGATTCACCAAATCTCAAATTCTCCAGGCAGAGGCGTGTGACACCACCGAATGCAATTGGACAAGCATCAAAGAGCAACATAAATAGTCTCCCGTAGTCGATCCTATCATCCTGACTGCACTGAGTTTGATCCCTCTCAGTAAAAACTGTGAATTCAATGTCAATCGTATGGAACGCCACGATATGCTCAACAACATGTCCAATGGATATGATGTCATCTGCTCTTAAGAAGAACGCCATGCACATGGAGCGTATGTTGTTTGGGTTTGAAACCCTGCGTGCTAGGATGCTCCTTGTTACTTCAACCATAGTTGTATTGCTTCGTGCAATTTCTTCCTCGTGGCATCCAGTAGCAGGTTTAGCCACAAAGTCCCGAACATCTATGGTTAGACGAGAGAGCATAGCTGGGAGATGCTGCCACCGCCGGGCGAGGACAGGACACTAGTTCTCGCAGCCTCTCGGACATTGAGTCTGTCAAGGATATTAACCAAAATATCGTCGGGCAAGCGGCCAATCCAATCTACACGAATGATCTGCATTTGTCATGGAACAAAATCCGAGTTGATTTCAGATTGCTACTACGAAAGTCTAGAAACTTTGATAGTTTCAAAGAAGCTAGTTCAATAGAGCCTCAAATTGCAGGTCGGATACAGTAGTGAAGATACAGTTATTATACAGTGGACTCACTTTCATGGCATAAATCAACCGAAGCCCGAGAGGATCAGCGACGGCGCCCGTCGCCTGAGAGCTTTTCTGATGGCCGGTGTCTCTGGTCTCCTTTTAATCTGATGTCTTCGTTTGTGACCCCCTGGAAAGGTGGATGTAGAGCCTTGGTCTCCGCTTCTGGCTACAACCCGGAGACTGAGAAAGCAACGGATTCATCCAGGAAAGGAATCGATTTCCTATTGAGGCCGATATCCGATTTCAGCTTGCAGCTCAAAACGAATATGATGGCTTGGAAAGTGTGGAGGTTTCTTCAGCCAGGGCAAAGAATTCGGGACTTCTTGGCCTTTTTGGGGGTTTAATCGAGAAATCAGGCCGCCCGGTGCTCAGACGGAGAGGCGCCAAAGACAAAGCCAATACGTTTGTCCCTAATCGACTTGAAAGGTGCAATAGCAGCCTCACACCAATAGCGTGGTTTACTTGCAGGCAAACAAACACACTTATTGAAATCCAAATCATCTTCTTACTTACATGCATAAGCTGCAATAGCGTTGTTTACTTACAGACATCTCAAAAAAATCAGACTAACATTATCCTTCATACAAAGCAACAAAGGTTCACCTACTTACTGAAATCCAAATCATCTGCTCCTTCAAGTCTAAAGATTTAACGGGAGAATATGATGGCATCAAACAAACTTCTCGACACATACATCACCCTCTCAGTTTTGGAAGAAGACCCATTTTTGCAAGTTGATCTGCACGAAAGTTGGCATCCGGCAAGTGGACTGTGGCAAACGTGTTAATCCTCCTGGTGAGTTTCTTCAGCACAGTACATTTCTCGTCCTTGTTACACGGATACTTCAACGGACGGTTAGTATAGCTATGCTTGCACTTCTTGCAGTTCCGCCTAGGGTACAGGAACACATCCTTCAGATTGACAGCCGCTTCAATGACACGTCTGACATACCTAACCATGCAGTCAGACTGAAAGCCAATCATGACAAACGTGGCCAGACAACAATGCTGGAAATCAGATGCTGATTCCACTCAACACCCTTCTTCTCGCTGTACGAGAGTTCCCTCCTTTCTTCCTCGTTCGTTCTCATTATACATGGATGATCCCATACCTGCAAAGGTAAACAGAAACAGGTAACTGATTTTGCAGCAAGAAAAGCTCCCAAATGTAAGGAGAGCTTAAGATAAGAACATACCGTCATGTATAGCTCCTTCAGGTTGGGCGCAGCTTCAAGGATGAACAATGTCCATGTGAGATCACACCCTTCAGGAATTTTATCTAGATTTACGAACGTTAGTTGATGGAATACAGAGGCCAGCCTTTTTGTCACACTTTCTGGTTGAACCCAAATCTGCATGCAACACATGAACACATGATGAGATAAGCACTAAATAAGTGAAGTAACAACACCAGCAAGCAAAAAGATCTGTCGTGAGGTACCTTTTCACATTCAAATCCCAACCTCAAGGATCGCAGAGAGGTACGGCCAAAAACATCACTTAACTTAACCATCTTGTAATAACTAAGACTAATAGTGCCAAGGCTAATAGCCTCAAGCAAAGGGACATGACCCAGAAACAGTGGATCTTGAGACTTCCAACCCCAAAGATCATCCATGTGAGTTTTGGGAGAGAGTTGAGCTCGACTTTTTCAAAACAACAATTAAGAATAAGCAGCTCACTGAGTTGACAGTGTTCAACTTTCATAATGGTCCCACTTGCAGAATTACAATCGTTCAGGCTTAAATGCTTTAATCCCTTGCATGCGATGAGTACGGTAGGGATGTCCGATTCACCAAATCTCAAATTCTCTAGGCAGAGGCGTGTGACACCACCAAATGCAACGGGACAAGAATCAACGAACAACCTAAATCACCTCCCGTAGTCAATCTTATCTTCCTGATTGCAACGAGTGTAATCCCTCTCTGTAAAAACTGTGAGTTCAATGTCAATAACTTGGAATGCCATTAAGTGGCCAACAGCATGTCCAATGGATATGCAGTCATCTTTTCTCAAGAATAAGGCCATGCACATAGAGCGGATGATGTTTGGACTTGAAACCCTGCGTGCCAAGATGCTCTTTGTCACTTCAACCATAGTTGTATTGCTGCGTGCAATTTCCTCTTCGTGGTATGCGGCCGCAGGTTTAGCCACAAAGTCCCGAACATCTATGGTGAGACGAGAGAGCATAGCAGGGAGATGCCGCCACCGCCGGGCGAGGACACTGGTTCTTGTAGCCTCTCCGACATTGAGTCGATCAAGGATGTTAACCAAAATATCGTCGGGCAAGCGGCCAAGCCAATCTTCTCGAACGATCTGCATTTGTCATGGAAACAAATCGAGTTGATTTATGGTTGCTACTTCTGCAGTCTAAAAGATTCAACTTTCATAGTTCCAAAGATGATATTTCACTACAACCTCCAATATGCAGTTCAGATACAGCAGCGAAGATACAATTATATACAGCGGAACTCACTGTCATGGCATAAAATCAGCCGAAGCCCGAGAGGATCAGCGACGGAGCCCCGTCGCTCGAGAGCTTTTTTCTGATGGCCGGCGTGTTTCTGGTCTCCTCTGAATCTGACGGTATGTAAAACCTTGGTCTCCGTTTCTGGCTACAACTCGGATATTGAGAAAGGAACGGATTCGTCCAGGAAAGGAATCGCTTCCCTAGTGAGGCCGATATCGATTTCGGCTTGCAGCTCAAAACGAATCTGATGGATTCGGAAGTGTGGAGTTCTTTTTTTTTTGTGGAGTTTTCTACAGACAGGGTAGAGAATTCAGGAGTTTTGGCCTTTTGGGGTTTTATTAATCGAGAAAACAGGAGGCTCGGTGCTCAAACAGGCGGCAGCCGTTCTGACGCCAAAGAGGTGGCCGTAGCTCGTTCCAAGACCAAAGCCAGCACGATTGTGGCTCGTCGTCCTGAAACTTAAAGCTGCCAACACCAATAGGCAATAGCCTTGTTTACTGACAGACAAACAAATACACGTGGACTAAGATTACACTGCATACAAAGTAAAAAAGGTACACCTACGCATTGAAATCCAGATCATATGCTCCTTCAACTAATGATTTAGCGGGAGAAATATAATGGCATCAAACAAACTCCTGGACGCATCATCCGCTCAGTTTTGGAAGAAGACCCATTTTTGCAAATTGATCAGCACTTGCGTGGCCCTCCGGTAAGTGAACTGTGGCAAACGTGTTGATCCTCCTTGTGAGTTTCTTCAGCACAGTACTTTTCTCGTCATGTTAGACGGATACTTCAACGGCCTGTTAGTATAGCTAAACTTGCACTTAATGCAGTTCCGCCTATGATACAGGAACACATCCTTCAGATTCACGGCCGCTTCCATGACACGTCTGACATACCTAATCATGCAGTCAGACTGAAAGCCAATGATGAGGAGTGTGGCCAGGCTATGGTGCTGGAAATCAGATGCCGGAGATTTCCACTCAACGCCCTTCTTCTCGCTGTATAAGCGTGCCCTCCTTTCTTCCTCATTCGTTCTCATTATACACGGATGATCCCATACCTACAAAGGTAAATAGAAACAGGTAATAAATTTTTGCAGCAACAAAAAGCTCCCAAATTGAAGGAGAGCTTAAGATAAGACTGTGAGAACATACCGTCATGTATAGCTCCTTCAGCTTGGGTGCAGCTTCAAGGATGAACAATGTCCATGTAAGATCACACCCTTCGGGAATATTATCTAGATTAACAAACGTTAGTTGACGGAACACAAATGCCAGCCTTTTCGTCGCACTTTCTGGTTGAACCCAAATCTGCATGCAGCACATGAACACAACATGATGAGATGAGCAGAAAATAAGTGAAGCAACAAGACCAGCTAGCAAAAAAGATTTGTCATGGGGCACCTTTTCGCATTCAAATCCCAACCTCAGGGATCGCAGAGATGTACGGCCAAAAATCTCACTTAACTTGACCATCTTGTGGTAACTAAGACTAATAGTGCTAAGGCTAATAACCTCAAGAAATGGGACATGACCCAGAAACAGTGGATCTTCAGACTTCCAACCACCTAAGATCATCCATCTGAGTTTTGGGAGCGAGTTGAGCTCCACTTTTGAAAAAAACAATTAAAAATACTCAGCTCACTGAGTTGATAGTGTTCAAATCGCATAATGGTCCCACTCTCAGAATTACATTGGTCCAGGCTTAGATGCGTTAATCCCTTGCAAGTGATGAGGACGTTAGGGATGTCCGATTCACCAAAAATCAAACTCTCTAGGTAGAGGCGTGTGACACCACCAAATGCAATTGGATAAGCATCAACGAACGACATGAATCGTCTCCCATACTCGATCTTATCATCCCATACATGATTCGTCTCTGTAAAAACTGTGAGTTCGATGTCAATCGTGTGGAACGCCATGATGTGCTCAACAGAATGTCCAATGGATATGCTGTCATCTTCTCTCAAGAAGAACGCCATGCACATGGAGCGGATGATGTTTGGGCTTGAAACTCTGCGTGCCAGGATGCTCTTTGTCACTTGAACCACAGCCGCATTGCGTTCAATTATTTCTTCGCAGCAGGTGGCAGCAGGTTTAGACACAAAGTCCCGAACATCTATGTTGAGACGAGAGAGCATAGCAGCGAGATGCTGCCATCTCCGGGCGAGGACACTTGTTCTTACTGCCTCTCGGACATTGAGTCGGTCAAGGATGTAGACCAAAATATCGTCGGGCAAGCGGCCAATCCAATCTTCACGAACTATCTGCATTTGTTATGGGAAAAAATCCGAGTTCATTTCTGCTTGCTACTACTCCCTCCGTTCCTAAATATAAGATGTTTTAGATGTTACACACACAAATGAGTGAACATACACATGTAATGTGTCTAGATACATTTGTATACATGTGTATGTGGACAAAGTCTATAACATCTTATACTTGGGAACGGAGGGAGTACTACGTACAGTCTACAAGATTCAACTTTTGTAGTTTCAAAGATGCTATTTCAGTACAGACATAAAAAAGGCAGTTCCGTTACAGCAGCGAGGATACAATTGTTACGTGCAAAGATGCAATTTTTTCGACGGTCTCAGAGATGCAATTTTGATAGTCTTAAAGAGGCAACATCGACATTTTTCAACAAAGAGATGCAATTTCGATGTATTTTACCAGAAAACGATGTGATTTTTTTCAAGGAGAGAAAAAGATGTAATTTTAACAACATCATATTAATGACCCTAAACCCCATCTAAAAAAAAAAAACCTAAACCCTTTCTCTCTCTCTGTACTATAAGAGGATCGATCTAGAAGGGGAAATTTCTGTCAGGAAAAAAGAACTAGTGGAAGGCGAGGACAGGGAACTCACTTTCATGGTATAGATCAGCCGAAGCCCGAGAGAGGATCAGCGATGGCGCCCGTCGCCCCGAGAGCTTTTCTGATGGGCCGGCGAGTGTCTGCTCTCCTCTGAACTCAATCAGATGGCTTCGGCTGGCGGCGACCCCCTGGAAAGCTTTGCAGAGCCTTTGGTCTCCTCCGTTTCTGGCTACAACTCGGAGACTGAGAAAGGAAGGGATCCGTCGAGGAAAGGAATCGATTCCCTAGTGACTCCGATATATATATCCGACTTCGGCTTGCGGCTCAGAAGGAGCAGCCTCATCGCTAGCCTCCGATTCATCATTGATCATCTTTCCCTTTTTTTTTTGAAACTTCTCCCATTTATTGATATATCATTAAGCACATTTTACATAAGACAGCTCGAGAGGAAAAACACTCTCGGCTGTAATATCCAAGCAAATTGGACATCTCCTAGTTTGATCGACAGACACCTAGCAGAAACTGTATTGTTTCTATTTTGCACACGAAGAGCAAACTGAGCGTGGTGGTGTGCTTTCAAATTGTAGGCCCTAGAAATATGAGCTATCCTTCTGATGTCAAAACTAGCAGAAGTCTTAATTGCAGAAATGATATGTCTGATCGTCCAAGGACCTATAGAAGATACATCCTCACACGTGGTTACCTGCACCAGAATTGAAGAATCTGTTCTAAAGAGGGGATCATGAAGGTGCAGACAATCAGCCACTTTGACTGCCAGAAGCAGCCCAAAAGCTTCAGCCTCAATTGGCGACGACACCGGCGGTGATCGAGCAGAGATGTAGATGCTTGATGCGTAACCGAAGATTCACGTACTAGGGCGTTGCGCTACTATTGTTTCACTCGCAGGAGCCTGAAACCATAAACACAAAGACTTTCGCCGGTGAAAACACATCCGCGTCTCCAGCTAGAACACGGGAGTAGCAAGCGCGCATGTTTCGCCGGCAGCAACTATCATAGCTCAAAACAGCACACGAACTGCTTTGTATCTACCGAAATTAGTCATAAAACCGACAGGTGACTTTGACAAACAGATCGTCAAGTCAGAAGCAGAAGCAATATTAAGAAGCTGTATGCTTATAGTGACTAAAATGTATCATGTGAATTCTTCACACTGCAAACGGCTTGTATCTTACAACCGTTCACCTGAGGCAAAAGTATGTGGGCTGAATGTAAATCGCATAATGTAAATTTACACGAAGAGAAGCCAGGTCAAGTCACCATGTATAGATAGCTCTGAGAACTTAAATCTGTCCGGCAGATTTACATGCTAGGCTAGTGGCAGGGCCCCAGCAAATAGATTAAAGTGTCAAGTGCTAGCTAGCACAACGCATGCTAGGCTCCTGCTAATCTACGCAGTGCAAATCATTGGGCATGGATACGCAAAAAAGGGAACTCCCAGGCTAGGGAACAATCCTAAGCGAAGGGGCAACTTACAAGAGATTAAACTCTACGAAATAAACTAATATGGGCGCAGTTAGAACGCCGCTGAGGTCGTTCTCCTGAGTTGATACTTGGGTTCCGGTAGAGCCACAGAGCAAAGCATCATGTCCAACGCCTGAAGATAAAGCAGAAAAAGGTGAAGAAGTCAAAGCATGGAGGATTTGCCAAATGACGAAAAGAAAGATTTACATACTGTATGAAGCTGTACAATGTTTGCCTGATAGCAGGATTAGAAAAGCATAAGCATACACAATTTGTTGAGAGATGGGTAAATTAATTCGTGGTGCCACAACTTTTGCATCAGAGGTACAGGAGTATCAAGTACCCCTTCTTGGCCACACAGGCGATGAAAAATAGATTATTAATTTGCAATACTTGAAAAAAATGAAATGTATATGGAATATTTCTAGAAAGATGTTTCAATATAATGGATCCCTGCTAATCTTAGGATGATTTTTTTTTGCCTACTTTACTAATATCCTAGGGTTTGTAGCATCAAATAGAACATTCTAAAATGCAACCAACTCAGCGAAGATCTCTTGAAAATAAACCAAGGATTTAGATATGACTTGTCAATCTGGGTTAGGACCGGAACCAAACACAAAAGCTTAGCAAAATTAATCAGGTAAATTATCAAGCAACTCACATGAACATAGAAAATTATCAATGAACAATTAGCTATATAAACTGCAAAGTACCATGTTGTCTGGAGGATGCACAACTCCCATTGCAAATCACTCTCTAATAGTAGCATTACAAATATAAGAACTGTCCTAGTATCACTAATACATCTTTACAACTGAAAGTTGAACCCACAAAATAGTGCAGCCATCAATTGCAAAAATATAGAAAGATTCAATACATGATACATCTCTGATTTAAGCTAAGCAAAATTGAATGACAAGAGAAGGTACCAATATCCTTTTTTAAGATAAGTTGGCGATAAGGCAAGAGAACCGTTTGTCCTCGTACCACATGTTTAACATCACATACATGTTAGTGTAGCAATACTATTTTTTAGGTAGCATTCCTAAAGTGACACACCTAAGGAATAATTATTAGTCTATCAAAAAGCAATCTGTACATTAGGTCATTAGCTGGCAATGGTTGCCCATCATGCCACAAAGAAGTATGAGACTCGATTCAAAGAACGGCTAGCACAACTGTGGTAACCTATGTCTTTCTTATCGGATTTTGTGCAATGTAAATAAAGGCTACAGTAGGTAAGTTTCCTACTGTTCTACCTAAAAGAATAGGTGACTATAGGACCTGTCATCTGGAAAATCTGCAGCAGACAGTTACTAGTTCCTACCTCTTTATTGTAACTTATAACTAAAGCACGTTCCTACCATCAGAACTAGACCAAAGAAATTTGGTGCTGATATTTCAAAGCAGGGAGCAACTCAGAAGTGCTGATCAGAATAAACACAATATAACCCCCAATATCCACAAGAAAAGTAGTTGCAACATTCTAAGAACAAACAAGAATTAGAGCCACTGCCAATATCTTCTGTTTGCATTTACTCGAACAATTATTTGAAGGCACTAACCTAATAATTACATAAGCCAAGCGGAAAACACTTTTGGCTCCTGAGCTCCAGTGCTCCCTCTACTTAAAAAAATCAAAAATCATATTTATATGTTTTATAAAAATCTGAAAAAAAAACATGCATATTGCCAATGATGTATCCCACAAACATGAAAAATCTAGATTTGAAATACTTTATAAACTAGGCTACACAAACATGGCAAATGTTGTATATTTTGGATATCTGAAGTGTGTATATTTAGATCACACATTTGTCATTTTTGTGTAGATCTGAATAGAAAGTATTTCAAATCGAGATTTTACATGTTTGTGTGATATATCATTGACAACATGCAGGATTGTTTTCAGATTTTTTTGAAACTTATAAATATGATTTATTTATTTTAAATGGTGGGAGCACTGGAGCCCGGGAGCGAGAAATCTCTACTCCCAAGAAAGAGGCTAAATTGTAAATGGTACACCAAATTCTAGTTCCCATCCAACCAATACTGGCTGTGCCCCAGAAATGGAAGCAATACTTAGGATTATAGAAATATGATAATCATAAACTAGGAGGAATAGTAATGTTTGATATATACAGGTCTTTAAAGTAGCTTAACATTATGTACTAAAAATTTGACACCAGTTTCCGGTATGAGCAATCACATTTGTCTCCCGCTACTTATCAGGTAATCCAACTTCCACTTAGAAGCAAAAATTGTAAATGGAAGGGCAAAAACTGATTGGTTAACCTACCAAGATTAAAAGAACATTTACTAGGGAAAAGTACACATTTCAATAAAATTGTATTCTAAGAAAGAAAGTACCTTTTGCCTCTTTAGCCTCTCATTCTCCTCTTCTAAATGGGATACCTTGTTTTCAGTTCATTAGTGTAGGCCTGTTGCAAATATGATGTAAGTAATACTGAAACTAAAAAAGAATATGGAAAATTAAGCAAGTCGTCCTGTTGTACCATTTTTAAAATCACAGAACACAAGGAAAAAAATCAAGCAAATAACATTGATAAGCCTTCATCAATATTGATCTGTAGTTAGAGCATTGCTGATAAGGAAATTTTTAAGAAAAATCGTCAAATATATATCACAACCTGCTTCCTAGCCCTTGAACGGGCAGCCGACTCCCTGTTCTTGATCATCCTCTTCTGCCTTCTCTCCACAAACTTATTTGGGGCATCTCCTGATACACCACGATTTCTCCCAGGTGTCTGGGAATCAGAATTTGGACTGACCATCGGTGATCCATCAGAGTAAGCAGACTCCAGAATAGCACCAGGCCCAACAACATTCAGTGGCTGGGGACAAACTGAATGGGCATATAAGCACCCGGCACAATTTGCTGCCCATGCTGATGAGTCTCGACACCTGCGACTGCAATCTGCTGCTGATATCGATCTAACCACTGCGCCCCGGACGTCAAACCGGTGGCTCCAGCTGCTGCAGCACCACTTCCCACCAGACCTACATTGCTAACACCGGTCGAGTCCTTCAAAGATCCTTCAGTGACAACCCCTGCTCTGACCAAGAAATCCTCAAGTGTCATCTCCCCAAGCATCGGCTGCCTCTCCCGCTTGCGCCGACCACCCTCCTGGACACTCCTTTTCGGCGCATCCTGGATGCCCCTCCACACCTCGTCCACCGTCTTCTTGCTGAGCTCAGTGGGCATCGTGATGCTACCCTGGCGCAAGAGGCCTGAACTCGGCACATCATTGCTAGTAGTTGCACCTTCAGGCTCCAAGTCATCAGGAGGAAAGACAGTCCTAAGCAGCTCATCGAGGTTCATACTCTGCAAGGGTTCCCCCAAATGGTTCTGCACCTCATCAAGGGTGAGGCTATACAGAGATCCTTGCCTCGCCAGGTCCTGCACCTGCCCGCGTTGTGAGGTGCCGGCATCGCCGCCCCCGCCGCCGCGCCCGGACTGTGATGCCATTTTCCGGCTCCCCATGAGCAGACAAAATCCTATCTGTGCTCGATTTTTACCACGACGAAACCTCGGGGTTCCGGGGCCGGATCTAGATGGTGCGCCGGGTGTGTGCCGGTGCACAAGGAGGGATTGCGGAGTTCAGTGTGGGGCTTAACTAATCAATGGATGGATACAAGCCCATACCTCGAAACTCAAAATGGCCAAGGATTGAGGACGGGATGGAGACAGCAGGGACCAGGACACGATGCCGCGACGAGGAAGAACGGGAACGGCGATGGCGGCGACCAGCGTGAGAGGCGGAGGGGGTTGGGCGCGGGATTGGAGTGTCGGCGGTGACGCTGAAGCTACGGGAAGGCGGCAGGAGAGATTTCGAGCCGCGCTGGGCGGGTTGGTAGGTCACTCAAAGGAGAGAGGAAGAGGAAACAATGCCACGGGACGGTGGACGGGTGGAGGCTGCACAGCAAAACAGCAGCTGGAGTACAATTTATGATCCACTACTTGTTTAACACCTCTTGTGTATTCTATTACTCCGTACTAGTAGTTTTTTTTTTTGAACAAAGGGATGCGCCGGAGGCGCCAATTTTATTCAGCTCACGAGCAGTTTACAACATGCAGTACAATACCCTGTAAGTTCAGGTTTTGAAGAGCTAAAGCTATGGGGCAATTGCCATGTACATGAGCTGAATTAGAACAACTAAAGATAGGCCCAGACCGAGATTGTCTAAGAGCCTGATGCGCGCAGTTATGTGCAACACCATTCAGGTCCCTTTTAATATGAAAAATATTTGGTTCCAGCTCCATCGAGACATGTTTATAATGAGCAATATGTTGTCTGATCTCCCAGGGCACCTGCTGATCTGTTGTCCTGAATGCTGTCGCAGCTCTAGCAAGAGTCAAGTTATCTGTAAGAAATGTGACATGCTGAAGGTGAAGAAGGTTGGCCAATGTTGCTGCAAGGAGGAGGGCCAGAGCTTCAGCCTGTAACGGCGACGACATCACTTCAGAGGATGCCTGAATAAGACAATGTTGGTACTATGTTCCTCTTGAAGCTTACAGAATACTCCAAGACCTGTTTTGGCCCTCCCATCTGCACCTGGAGCTTTAGTAGTCTTCCATGCTGCATCAGAAAATATCTTTGATCCTTCAATTGCAAGATCTGATTTTATTGTTGATCCTTGTTTGAATGCTACGGCCTCTATGTGATGGTCCATCTGAACATCCAACCCATTTGTTTGTATTGGTGATGTCCCTTCAAAGATGAATTCAGCATATTGTTTTGCTTTGTTTGGTTAGTAGAGGCTTGCAGAACATCCACCATCTCCAGGTTTTGCTTGATTGCATTCGCCATTCGATGAACTTGACTCGGGTGTCCTGTTTCTATTAAACAAATTGTCGTTTCGAGATTTCCAAATGCACCACATAAAAGTTAAAATGTTTGGCAACGTGGCGTGAGGGTGGTTCATGCTTAGAAGCTTCAAAAGTAATTGAGTAAGAGAGTTGGTATCTAAAATAAGAATGTCAGTTCTAATGTACCAGGGCTCACTAAACCAAGCTGCTCTTGCAAAGTTGCAAGTGAAAAACAGATGAATTTCGTCCTCCTCCATACCACATCTGGAGCAAAGCTTACTGATGTGTTTAGAAAATTTACCTGCTCGAGCACCAGTGGGCATTGCTTTCCTAAGTAACCTCCATCCAAAAGCTTGAACTCTTGGTGTCACCTGTCTGTTTTGCCAAATTTTCTTCAGCAATTGGATGGTGTCTGGATGTACTTGTCTCGGCGTTGGTACTCCATGTTCCTGTAAATTTTGAAGACAAGCACGATATGCACTTTTAGTATTACATTTACCCGTAGGTGTTAGCCTCCAACAGAGAATGTCTTCATCTTGGGAGTAGATGATTGGTGTGTTCTTGATGTTGTAGCCATGGGAAGCCGGAAAAGAGAGTCAATAAGCTGATTATTCCATACTTGTTGATTGGGGATCCAAAGATCTTTCACTTTGGCTGGGTAAGAAAAGTTCTCCGGCTGAATGATGAGAGCATCATAAATGTGAGCCCAATCTTTGCACCACGGGGTGTTCCAAATGAAACTTGGCCTTGAGTTATTTGATAGAAAGAATGGGCCTTGAGAATGGGGAGAATTTTGATGATGAGGACCAAAATGCCGATTTCGGAGCATTTGCATTTGGGCGCCAATGGAGGAGTCCGGAAATATTTGGACTTTAGCACAGCATGGAGGAAATCATTTGGCTGATCTGCAATTCTCCAGGCAGCCATGAGAATGAGAGCTTGATTCATAGCTTGGAGGTTTCTAATTCCAAGCCCCCTTCATTCTTAGGAGCGCAAATATCCTTCCAAGCTCTAAGGCAGAGGGCTCTAGAATTTGCTTCTTCTCTAACTCCGGTCCACCAAAAGTTTCTGATAATGGTTGTAAGTTTGGCAATATTTTTTTGGAGAAGAGAACATTGGACATGTAATAAACCGGTATAGAGGCAAAGACCGATTTGATAAGCTCAAGTCTTGCAGCATGAGAAAGCTTGTCTGCCTTATAAGTGCTAAGCTTGGATTTGAATTTCGAAAACAAAATTGTAGGCTGAGCCTCTATCTTTGCCTGGTAAAATGAGGGGGTGTCCTAGGTGGATGAAGTTCTTATCTATGTTTGGCACAGGGAATATTTGAGTGATTGCTTGGATAATGATTGGAGTTACATGCTTGCTAAAAATAATTCCAGATTTACTCCAATTTGGGTTTGTCCTGAGCGCCGACAAAAATCCTCTAATATGTCTTTCATTCGAGTAGCCTCCTCCACAGTAGCTTGTCCACATACAGCAGATCATCTGCAAATAAGAGAGAGTGGATCGGGGACAATTTGGTCCCAAGGTTATTCCTGCAAGACAATTAGTCGACATGGCTTCTTGAAGGGCAATGGACAAGTCATTTATTGCGAGAACAAATAAATAGGGAGAAAGGGGACAACCCTGTCTAATGCCTCTGTTCCCGCGAAAGCTCGCAAACGGTTGCCCATTGATGACAACAGAAAAAGTCGGCGAAGAAATACATGAGTGGATCAAATTTATGAAGTGCGCATGCAGCCCTTTACGAGCAAGAGCTGCAACAATGAAATTCCACTCAAGTCTATCAAATGCTTTGGCAAGATCAATTTTAAGCATGAAAGATTTATTTTTCCAGAGCTTAGAGCAAAAGAATGAGTTATCTCCTGAGCAATAATAATGTTGTTGGTTATGCGTCTACCTTCAATGAAAGCTTGTTGAGAGGGATGCACATAATCCGGCAGGTGAGGCTTTAATCTATTAGCAAGGCATTTAGCAATAATTTTATATATGACATTGCAAGGCTTATAGGCCTATAGTCTGCCGGAACAAGAGGAACAAGCTTTTTGGGGATTAAAGCAATATGGGTATCATTGATGCGAGCTGGCATAATACCTGTTTGAAAAAATTTCTTACCAGCTGCACGACATCAGGTCCTATCCATTCCCAGGTTGCAATATAAACTCCACATTGAAGCCATCTGGCCCCGGCGAAGCATTTCTTTTCATGTCCTTAAGTGTATCCAAGATCTCTTGTCATCTGGTATAGAGTAGGTGTAGTCCTGGGAATCTTGGGGAGGCTGCGTTCCAGTGAACAGCCTGCCATTGTTAGTGTTTACAGAAGCAAAAATGGATCTGAAATATTTGACAAAAGTGTTGTTGATTCTGTCCGGCATAAATTGTATAACATCATTTTCATCTTTCACCGATAGTATTGTATTTCTCTCCTTCTTTTGACAATGGCATGATGGAAAAAGGAGGTGTTTCTGTCTCCATCTCTATCCACTGTTTCTTTGCCGCTGCATGTAAGAGTCAGTGAGTTTAGTCATTGTTTGCTCATACCTTGTGACTAAGGATGCTTCAAGCGCATGGTCTTGGTTTGCTAGCGGCTGCATCTGTATTTGCTTGATCTGTTCTTCCAAATTGTTCAGTTCTTGATTCAATGGTTTTTTCTTTTTACACCAAATCTTGAGAGCACCTGCAAGATGGTTAGCCCTGGCCGAGAAAGATTTATTTCTAGTAGAGTGCCAATCAGCCCTTGCATAATTTGAAAGTCTGTTCTTTGAGCCACCAATTTTCAAACTTGAAAGAACGCTTAACTCTACGAACAGGACCTTCAGTCGAAAGCAAGATAGCAGCATGATCACTAAGACTGTGAATAATAGGCATGTTATAAACATTTGAAATAGGGAAAGCAGCACACCATTCAGCATTTACCAAGCACCTATCCAATCTTTCAAAAGTAGGTTTAGAGGCAAATCTCTTATTTGTCCATGTGTACGCTGGACCACTAAAACCCAAATCAAAAGACCACACTGCTTAACTAAAGAGCGAAAAGCATACATACGAGGGCGATTTATATTAGGGGAATTTTTGTCCATATCATACAAAATTCATTCATATCCCCCATACATAACATAGGAAGGCTAGAGTTATCATACACAAAAGCATCCACCTTTTCCAGATCAGATTAGTTTGTCGATGGTACGGGTCACCATAGATACAAATAAGCCAAACTTCTGATTGCTAGTAGTATGTACAACAGTAGCTAGGATAAAATGGAAACTAGAACTGTGAACAGTGACTTGAAGATCATCATTCCACATCAACCAAAGTCCACCTGAGCGTCTCCGAGAGGGCACTACAAAGCTATCAGCCATGTTAAATCTAGCAATAAGATCAGAAGATTTTACTTTGGAGGACTTGATTTCAGACACAAAAACTACCTGTGGTTTTGCAGAATGGATCATCCTGGCAAGATGGGTCATTTTCTCACTGCCAAGGTTCTTGCCCATACCCTGACAGTTCCATCTGTCGGGGGGCTACCCCCGGGTAGGGTCATGGTGTGGAAAAAGCTATGCCCAAGTGTGGGCCAAATTACAGTAAAAGCCGGCATACCTGGACTTCAGAGTGTGACGTAGGTACAAACCGACATAGGCGTACCGGGATAACCCGGGCCAGAAGGGACCGGGGTACCATGCTGGTGCCAGCCGGCATATGTCGACCGAGATAAGGGACCCGAGATAAGGATCCGAGACAGCATAACCGACATATGTATGTCGGTAACTTGTATGTTTTCTTATGTGCAGGGAAGGTTATTTGAGGAAGGAGAATCCGGCATATCCATGCCGGGTTATCCTTGTGTCGGACGGAAGTCAATGCTCCTGTCACATCCGGTCTGGCACGGGAGCGCGGCGTGCGGTACGGCGCATGTCTGAGGTGACTGGCCATACCTCTGCTGACCAAGGAGTAGGAGAAGGACACCGCTGACCTCGGGCGTACCTTGGAGCAGAGATATGGGACAGGACATGGGCAAGCCACGTCCTGTCCACTGTGCAGAGACAATCAGTGTGTTCTTCCCCATTGCTGGGATCATACAGCTCAAGGAGCAAGCTTGTATTTGTGATACCTCGGTATAGAGAGAGAGGCAGGCAGGAGTAGGGGCTTTACCTCCTCACGAGGGCCCTGAACCTGGGTAGATCTTGGTGTGCTGGTGTGTTCTTCGTGTGTGCTTCTTAGCGCGCTAGCCCTCTCCCGGATCCACCAGCGTCCATCGGCCCCACACTTTAGCCATCCTATGGCATCTGCCGTGATACCACCACGACACCATCCGAGGGCCCTCATGGCGCCCGTGGCGCCTTAAAGGCTGGCGCCGCTGCCTCAAAGTCCATATCCACACTTTGTCCCCCAAAGTCACCATACAAAACCTGTGTAAAAGCATTATCACCAACACCAAGTTGAGTTTGGCCTTGAAATTTTTCTTTACATCCAGAACTAGTGCTGCTTTGTGCAGCATCCACAGCCTCAACACTTGAAGCAATTTTATGGGCTTGTTGCACGGCTCCAGCAATGTGGCTATCATGGGCGCCCACCAAGAGCTGTGAAACAGATTCATTATTTGTTTGATCTCCCAACCCTTTGCCATCCCAACGGGCGCGGCTCTTCGGATGAAAGATTCTTCTTTCTCCAACAAGTGGGGATTTCCCCCCTGAAGTATGCCCATAACGCAATTGCGGAGGCCGATACAAGTTTTGGTTATCTTCATCATTTTTTTCATCTTGCTCTCGTTCCCTGGTCAGATCAGTTGTAGCTTGCCTCTTCAAAGGGTATTCAGAAAAAGTAGATTCTAAAGGTTGCTGCCTTTTGTAACTAGCATGAGTAGACAAATTGAGTTGATCTGTATCTTTGACTTGAACCTGAGGGAGTGGGCCAAGGAGGATCTTTTGCTTCAACTAAGGTTGTGTGGGTTCTGTAAGAGAAAGTAACTTAGCGCCTCTCTGCTCAGTCGAAACATGAAGTCTAACATTTTCCTTTCCTTGTAAATAATTTTTTCCAGAATCACTATCTGATAGAGTAAAGTTTGACAAGGAAAGTGAAGTTGTATGGGCTGACTTGTCCACTTTCATAGATTTTCTGAATTGTGGTGCAAGCCCGCCAATAACTTTAGCCTGCTCGAATGCCTCTTGCGGAATTTTTGTAGCTTGAGAAGTCCATATCCCTACATATGAAAAAGGAACTGAAGCTGTGCTTGCACCAATACTTTGTAAATGCAGAATAAGCTTTCTCCTGTTGGGACAGAACTGGACAGTGTGAAACATAAGACCACAGAAAGTGCAAATCCTCTTGATTTTGTCATAATTCAAGTAAAACATAATATAATCATTCGGAGACACATAGTACTTGATTTTGTCCTGGACTGGAATTGCAATATCCATCTTTGCATAAGCTGAAATATAATCATCCTTGATCACCATTCTTATATCCGGAGGTGGATGGATGTCTGAGCGCTGCGCAACCCTATCAATTACATCTTGCATGAGATGTGGTGTTCTAAATCGCTGAGGTACACCATAAACTCTAATAGGCACATATATGAAACTGAACCTATAATCATCTGGATTTTTATCTGCATTTTTTGGATTTATCCATTCTATTAGAAGGTTGTCTCCTTCCAACGACCATGGTTGTCTTTGAAGAACAAAGTCCATAGCATCATCATCTCTAAAATAGGCTTTGTAAACTGCATGCTTTACCTGATCAATTATCCAGTAGTTGTTTCCCCCATGCTTTTGACATAGCTTCATTTAGAGACTACAAGGGGATATTTCTTGGGTGCCACTTGAACAGGCAACCTTCATTAGCAGCTGAAAGGGCGAACTCTCCTCAGGCTTCTGTATTTCCTCTCCCTGATATCCAACTTCTATCCCCACGGGGATTGTAATTTGCAAGCTCTTCATTATCATCGCAAGATCTATCTCCTGCTCTTCAACTATATGGTCCTCTAATTGCTTCTGATGTTCTGCTTCTTTTCCTTCAGACAAAGAGACTTGCGGGAGAAATTCCCCTGCTAGCTGAAAATCCTTGCTTCCTTGAGGAGATTGTTCCTGTGGAGGATTTCTCATGGGAGAGACTAGCTGGGCATCATGAGGAGGCAGATCAAGTGAGATTGAGTGATTCTGTTCTGAAGGAGATCGTCGAGGGGGCGGCTTGAGACAGGTCTCTGGAGGTTGTGGGGGCGGCTTGGCATGAGAATCTGGAGGTTGAGGGGAGTCCATAGTGTAGATCATACTCCCATCCCCTCCAGTCCACTTCAAATAAAATTAATCAAATTAACTACTCCCTCTATATCTAAATATAAGACGTTTCGGAAATATAAGATGTTTTGGTAGCACAATTTAAGCTAAAAACGTCTTATATTTAGGTACATAGGAGTAAGACCTTAGTTAGTAGTGGTGTGTTTTCATCCGGAGAGAGTTTGGTGAAATCTTTCCTTTCACTTAATCCTCTCAAATATCCATAAATATTTCTCCCATGAAATGCACTAATATGGTGTAGTGTTTTTAAACTACACTATAATGGAGCGGTCCGTGGGGATATCTTGGAATTATCCCCTTTAAATCCGGCTTAGTAATCAGACTTGGGAGATCTTCCGGTAACCGGGATAATCCCATATATTCCACTAAAATACACTATAAATACCTAAGTAAACAAACCCTAAAGGGAATAGCTGGATTACGATTGGCCGCATGGGAAGTTGAACGCGGTCGATTTCGACGGCAAGGCCCCTTTGTCCCGACGACGTGCTACACTGGCCCATTGTTGGTCCAGTTTTCCCAGCAGACAGAAGCACTCTTGTGCTTCCTTGCCGCATGTTTTGACAGCCAAAACCCACCGTAGTTTGTCATCTCCCACCGCCCATCCCTCTATTACACCCCCCCCCCCCCCCGCCAACCCACACACACACCACCACCACCATGCCTACTATCCTCTGCCATCTCTCCCTACCTTTTTTTTCGAAATCGCCTTCACGCTATTGGTTGTCACTTATTGGCTTGACATGTTTTGTTTGGTCCCACACGCCTGGTTCGCTTGATGTTTCGACCATGGTAGATAGTTGACCACCAAGGAGGGTTCTCAATGATTAAAATGCTAACTTTGTTCTATGCCGAACTACTTTAAATCCGATAAGGTATATAAAGAAAACTCAGTTCTTCGGTCTTGAATAGAAACACAATAAAGGTCCCACCTACGAGCTGAATTTATAAAACATGATTTGGAAGATTTTTATGCTCCCATGTTGGGACATTAGAAATTAAGATATTAAATCATGAAAAAAAATTGTGTGTAGCAAAAGTTCCTAATGCTGATGTAATTTTGAAATTCTCGCCACTATGTCTACCAAATATTAGTTATAAAGTACTAACAAAGGTATTAGCAAACAAGTTGGATGACATTTCAGAAAGTAGGGGAAGATACACAACTGCTTTTATAAAATACAAATATATTATGGATGGTATAGTGTTCATGCTTGATTAGCAAGTTCCGTGACAAGGAAATGTCTATGGTGTTTCTCAAATTGATAATGAGAAAGCATATAACAAAGTCAATTGGACTTTTCATTTCAAATCTTCTAGGCTAATGTGTTTGAAAATAAATTCCTTGACCGGAAATCTATAGAAAAGTTGCAGTTAAAAGACCAAATAAGATCATATTTCACAACTTGGGTTAGACACGAAAATGGTGTAGTTTCCCTAGGATCGAACATGAACCCCTACTATAGGGAAATCTTAGGGAGTACCATAATTTTTATGTTTAAATTGCAACAACTACTCAAAGTTTAGATACATTGTCTTGTTGGCCTCAATTCTGCTTGGCCCCGTGAACAACTTTGGTCAAGCTTTGCCACTGTGTATACACGGAGATCCTCTATCTCCAGTTCTCCACTTACCTTTGATATTATTGTTGATGTGTTAGCAATGGTCATTAAAAGAAGGAAAAAGTAGCTAGACCATTTATTTAGTTGATGGTGGTCTAGCTATTCTCCAATATGCAGATAATATTCCCTCCATCCTAAAGTATAAGGCGCCCATCACTTTCACTAGTCAACAACTTAAAGTTTTCACTGTGATTGAAATGAAATAATTTTGTATCACAGATGCCACGATACCATTTATTGATTCTCAATCCATATACTTTTTAGTATATGTTGGTTGTCAATATCGTGCATCAACCAGCAAAAAAGTAGCGTGCCTAATATTTTAAGACGGAGGGTTCTCGATGATCACTTGATTATTGCCGGGAATCAAAAATTTATATAAACTCATATGTATTTTCTTCTCTACATGAGGTAGAAAGCACAAACAGGGCAACCTTCTGGACATGATGTTTTGACTCATAAGGCTAGATGCACCGTCTGTGAAAAATATATTTTAAATGAATTTGAAAATGTCAAAAAAAAATCAAACAAATTTTCGGGTGTACATCCGGATCCGGACATTCTACATTGGCTTCACGAAAAAGGTCATTTTTTGTGTCTTGTGTAAAAACGACAAAAAAAATGTCTCGTGAAAAGTCATTCTGGAGCACCGGATTTTTTCTTTTCTAAATAGGCCATAAAAATGTCTTTTTCACGAAAATTCGTGTGCGAACATAGAATGTTCGAATGTACACACGGAATATATTTTTTGACATTTTAAAATTAATTTTTACACAGATCCACACTTATTTCCCCAACCTTGTCTACTATTGTTGCTTCATGTCTAACCTAGACCTATCAAAATTTGGTCGGAATGGTGTTTCTCTATGTATTTGGCCAAGGATCAACAAGATTGTCTTGGACCATAGGAAGTGGCCAACCATATACGAATACGAGATGAGAAATATTCCACGCGGCCATAGCATAGCCCACGGCCGGCTCCCCGCTCCCCAACACATGTATACCTCACTACACACGATTCTGTATACATCCAAATCTTAAATTTGTACGCGGTTTCAGTTCGAATAAGATACACGGACGGCTGCCAATACATTTACCGATCGACCAGCCTTGTTTTTTTTAGTCTACTTTTTGTATGTCATTGCCATCGATCGACCAGCCTTGTTTATCACGAGTGCTTATCGTATACCGGATTACTACCGGTTGATCTGCCTAAAATGCTCACGACCGACGCTGCAGGCCTGTCAAAGCTGGCCGGCAAACTGAAGTGTGCGAGCACTACTCCTATATATTTCGCGTTGGCTTTTCGATTAAGCAAAACAATAGAACGTGGCGACGAAGTGACAGCCATCATATACTAGTACAGTAGTACTCCAATCATCAACGCAGAAATACTACTCACATTACAGCACATCGTGGTGATAGATTGATCGATGGATGGATGGCGACCATCGAAGATCGAAGCAAGAAATCTTCGATTAGTAGTCGACGTGAACCGGCGCACTCGGCGGAGATGCCGTCCTTCCATTCCGTGCGATTCCTTAAACATATCTCGCCGGCGTAAGCTTTGCCGTTGAGAAATTTAGATATCCGGTTAGGATGCTGACCTCCTGCAGATCGAAGCGGAACTTTACATTCGTCGAAAAATTTAGATATTCGGGTTGGGATGATTAGCAGAAAATGCCGTCGCGCCTACACGAATTGAATGTCCAAAGCTAACTGATCAACAACCGATCAAGTGGCGATGCATGGGAGATCAGCATCGTCGCTGATAGCCTGCCGATGAGATGGTTGTGATGGCTAGGGTCTAGGGTTGTGCGGAAAGGAAAAAACTGTGTAGCATAAACCTGTGGCCTGTCAACAACTGGTACTGTTCATCGATTGGTTAGGTAGCATCATCTGATACTCCACTAGTTATGATCATTTCTCTGCCAAGACGGCGACAGAGTATGGTTTCAGATGTTTTACACTCGAGGTTTTAAACTTCCGCAAATTAATAGCAGCGGCTACTCTGATGCTGATGGCAATGGCGCATCGGCAGCTGGCCCGTCGGTGGGCGGGCGCCGGCGGAGTGGAAGTCGGCACTCGTCACCGGCGGTGACAACGCAACAGCGACAGGGCAATTCCGACGCGCAGACGCCGCTCCTGCACCTGCACGGCTGGACTGCACAGTCGAGCCAAGTGTCGGCCCTGCAATGAATGCTACAGCGTCACTCCATTTGTTATTTTCCTTCCAGGGAAAAGGTCAGTTCGAATGGACCATACTCACCATAGTGGGCTGACACAGGCCATATCCGGTGGTGGGTTCGTGCAAACTGGAGATGTGGTATAGATGAGCACGACTCGCGTATGTGGCCCTTTTAGCTCAGCGTCACGGGTGTCGCGCTCGTAGCCCAGCCGCTGCTCTCCCGAGCCCAAGCCAAATGAATCCATGGCCCCAATTAAAGGACGAGCAGTTTCCTGAGTTCCCCTAGAAGAAAAAAAAAAGTTTCGCGAGTTTTGATTTCTTCACGTGAAACTCACTGTTCTCCTTACATGTACTCTCCATTCCTAAATGATATTTTAGATTTTGTCCACATTCTTTTTATCCACATTCAAATATATATAGATGTATGTGGACATATTTTAATTTGTATGTACACTCATTTGGCTTTACACCTGGTCAACATGTGAGTTAGATAGAACATCTTATATTGTGGAACGGAGGGAGTACATCTCCCCTGATCCCTGCCTTCCTGCTTCTCTTTCTTCCTCTCTTCAACTCAGGAAATACATCTCTACGATCACGTTCGTAAGAGTGGATCTTTATTAAGCTGAAATTTTAAAATTCCAACTCTGAAACACATGAGTTGTGAACAATAGTTTAACAACTATCTATTCAGTAGACTAGAGATTCGAAATCCTGACGAAAGTAAACTATTTGGAGGCTTGTCAACTTTTCAAATTATAAACCTTGAGCATTCAACTAGCGGTTAACAAAACTTTTGGCTCAATAAACTAGAAAGGGTAACTAAAAACAAACTTCGGAATTATGTAACAGCAATGTTTAAGTCAAGAACTAAAACTTCCATTTCACATTCATCAAAGCATTTGATCGGGTAAATTGATGCTTTTTTCAGGTCATGAACTAATTACAAAATTTCAATTGAGCGAGATGTTTCAAATCAGAAAAATATGAGGGAAAACACTGAAAGCGAACTTGGAAAGTTGAACCCCAAGCTTGCTTGTCATCGACACAAACGGATTGTGGCGGCACATCTCTGCAAAGCCTCGCCTTTGTTCGATGCCGATATAGACGAATTGGTAGCACATCTTCCTGCCGTGACTTTAGAGGGTTGGATGCGAAAACCAAGAAAGTGGCATGGCGCTAGCACGAATTTGCAACGACGGTGGAGCTCCTAGAAGGGATGTGGCCTCCACCATGAAGTTTGGTCAAGTCAAATGGTCGACGACACTTTGAAAAGAAGGTAAAGGTGACGCGAGATTGTCGTATGGTGATCTAAATGGCACGAAAGGAAAGAGGAGGGTCATGTGAGTAGAGAGTGAGGCTACACATGAGTAAATAGGTGAGACTACTTAAAGTAACATGTTTCATTCTTTAATAAGTTGTGTATAATTAGTTAATTAGAGGAAAATCAGACATGAACCATAAAGAGATATAACACATCCACGACATAGCAAGAAGTATAAATAGAGCACCCGCATCATCAAACAAGTACAACAACACAACTAAGCCAAACCCAACCATATCTCTAAGGAGATTCACCCCTCATCATTGATGTCAACATTGTGGCATGGATCAGGGGCGGAGCCAGGATTTGAACATAGGGGGGGCGAGCGACGATGATCACATGTGTTGTGTAATATATCATGATTTCAAGTATAAAGCAAAGAAGCATGTCATGTTTTTTTCAAATAAAAAGCCTATCAAGTTATTAATATATGTTAAGCCAATAACACTAAAAATGACCGCAAACTTTAAAATTAGTAAGAAAAAATCGATATGTTTCTGCCTATTCGCATGTTTAGACATAGCCTACTATCACCATTCACCACCGGTTTAATCCAAATTCTCAACAGTACGTCACAGATTCAGTATCAATAAAGTTTGTGTCAAACATCATATGGTTTTTCTAAACAAATAGCCTAATCAATGCAAGTAGGGAATTAGGTCAGACTACAAATACTTAAATGCATGTACCGTGTACAAACCTTGATAGCTTGACAAATAATCCAGATGTGCGAACATACGGCAAGAAAGCTGCGGCAGCCGGCATAGGTTTCTGCCGGCGGCGTACTCGGCTGTGTGGCAAAGCCAGCGATCAGTTTCCGCCGCCGGCCGGTGTCCTCGGCTCCTTGCAAACTGGTAGCCAGATCGATCGATCTGATCGATTGGTGATTCCAGATAATGGCCAACGACCAGGTCCACGATCATTGTAACGGGTACATGGGCTGTCTTTGTTGCGATGGGCTTGGGTGTGTGCATAGCTACGTTTACATTGGGCTTAAATATTACTAATTAGCTGATTATATACAGCCATTAGCGCATACCTAAACACATACTAGTACTGGCACGTAGTATTTCTATGAGGAGGGCGATCGGTTGGGGGGGGGCGGGGTCAGACCCTTGCTAGCACCCCCTGGATCCGCCCCTGGCATGGATGTTGAACGTCGAGAATAGTTTAGGTTCTACTATTTCACATGCTGAGATTAAAAAACGCAAACGTAGAAAAATCCTTCGGATATGGATGCTAGGGTATATCAAACTCTATAGAGATTCAAATTGTGAATCTCATAGAATCTGTTTGTTTCACCACATAAAAGATACAAGAACGTTTATAAAGATATTGTATACCCCAATGGCCTTAGAAATGGAAGTTAAATTTCCAGAGATCGAACTCATTAAAATTCATTTTGAAATTTGCATACACAATAAACGCCACAGGAAAAATTATATGGTATTTAGTCCCACAAACAAAACAAGCTCGGACGCTCGGTAGAAAAATAGCTAAAGGACTAATTAAACTCCTCTAAAAGTTATATGAGCCCACTTTGAGAGTAGAATCTACTATATGAGAGTCTTAACCAAAGAATGTTGCAGATAGGAGGTTCGCCCAAGACCTGGACACCGACACTCCCATCGCCATTGCTGGTCACCTCGCCACGCCAAGTGGCCTGCACGCACGCACGACACATAAACCCATGCGTTGGACGCGACGCACCACCACCAGCCAGCAGCACACGCTGACCCAAAACCCCGACAGGCTAGGCCCTTGCTAACCCTGGTTCCTCCTCTTTCCCAAAACCGTGAAAGAACCCAGCTCTTTACCTAACCCCGGTTAAACCCGTGGTTTCCCAAAGGGGAATGTGGTCTGGTCAGGCGCCACTGCTCCGCTGCCACTTCTATGCAGGCAGGGGCTGGCCTGCCGCGTCCCGTGCTCTAGTCACAGCCCACGGCCAGAGAGCGATCAAAAGGCAGACCGCGGTCATGGTCACCATGGCGAACAAGAAGCCCTGGCACAGCGCCGCCGCCGCCGCAACCACCCCGCTCTCCCCTGTCTCCTCCTGGTCCTGGGGCTCCCGCATTGCCCCGTCCCGCGCGCGGCGGCTCAAGAAGAAGAAGAAGAGGGGAAGGAGCGGCGCCGGCGCTGTCGGCGCGAGGGGGACGTCCATCTACAGAGGCGTGAGCAGGTCAGCGGCGAGCCCTTTCTTCCTTTCTTGGGTTCATCCGAAACCCAAATTTTTTAATGTGATCTTTGTGCTTGATTGATTTCTGAGAGGCGTTTCGCTGTTGGTGGTGACTGCAGGCACAGCGGCACGGGGAACTACGAGGCGAGCCTCTGGGACAGGCATCGCTGGAGCACGCCGGAGAACAGGAAAGGTGGGCAGGGTGAGACGCCATAGGCCATCCTCGAGTCTTTGTTTTCTCACTGTCCAAAAAAAAAGTCTTTGTTTTTTTTTTTGTCCGGCTACCGGGGACAATTTGGTTTCTCCGGCTACCGTGGAGGGCAATCTGGTTTTCATTTGGGCTACTACTGTTCTTCGATTAATCCTGATTGCTCTGTTGTTTTATGTGCTGCTGAGTGCTGACATTCTTTTTCTTCACAACCATGTATGTGTTCGTCTTGCCCTTGGAATTATTGTGCGGTGATACGCGCTTGGTGCCTCCTCTCGCTTCCATTAGTTTATTTGGGTGAGTTCAAGATCCTCTCTCCCTTCGTGAAAAAAGCTCGCGTACTTTTCATCGCCATGATTCACAATCTCTGTTCTGGATGGTTCCGGAGTCCAAACTGCATTGTGCCATTGTCCCTCCCGGGTGATGGTGTAGCCTATTATTTTCGAATTTTGAATCTGCAACCAACCACATTCTTCATTTTCTCGAGGAGAAAGAAGTGCCAGCAAAAGAAAGAAAGAAAAGCAGCGTCTTGGTAAAGTGGAAAGCTCATTTTGTATGTTTGTCCCCATGCATGCGTCCAAAACATAGACACAAAACATCAGAGATTGTGTCACTGCTACTCGCTCTGAAGCAGCACATTAGCTAAATGCATGGATTAGGATTCTTAATCCTGTTTCTTGGCAGGAGCTTATGACACAGAGGAGGCTGCAGCTCACACCTATGATCTCGCGGCGCTCAAGTACTGGGGCGCAGAGAAGTGCGGGATCCTCAACTTCCCAGTAAGTTCAGTTCAGGAGCACCTACCTGTCTAGTTGCTAATTCTCTTCAGAGTTGCAGTGAAACTCACTTAATTAAGACTGTTTGCGACAAATGCAGGTGGAGACGTACGAGCAGGAGCGCGAGAGGATGCAGCGGGTGACGAGGGAGGAGTACCTGGCCCAGCTGAGGCGCAACAGCACCGGCTTCGCGAGAGGCGTCTCCAAGTACAGGGGAGTTGCAAGGTATCGCTCGCGGGCATCCCGCAGTATCTTCTGTCAAATTAACCGCTGTTCCACCAGAATTTCAGAATAGTTCGTGCAGTTTTACTGCATTGCTTACTCCCGATGATCTTGGTGATGACAAAGTACTTACTCGCACGAGTATTGTCGCCGCAGGCGTCACCGGGATGGCCGGTGGGAGGCGAGGATAAGGTACGACGGCGGCAGGCAATGCGACTACTTGGGGTTGTTCGGTCAGTCATCAGTGTGTTCTCTCTATCTGTCATTGAAATTGTAGCTGTCTGAAACTGATGAAAGGTGTCACTGTTCTGGTTGGCATTTCCGTGCAGATACCCAGGAAGAGGCGGCCCAGGCCTACGACCTGGCGGCGATCAAGGTCCGCGGCCTCGGCGCCCTCACCAACTTCGACGTCGACTGCTACATGGACTCAGACCAGGAGATGGCCTCCTCTCGTTCAGGCTCGCCGTCTTCGCCCCTCTGCAAGCCCGACCCAGAGCACGAGACGGCGGCTCGTCCATGCCCTCCGCCGGTGATGCCACTGCTCCTGCAGCCCAAGATCGAGCCCAAGGATGAACCGAGTCTCCAGAACCCGAGCTGCTCGCCCCGGTGCTCCGCGACGACGTCGACAACGTGGACCGCGCCATCGCGGAGGTCCTGCAGGCGCTCTGCGTCGACCGCGCCGACTTCGACGCCAGGTACGGCCTGCCCCGCCACCGGTGCTGGCCGTCATCGGACGACGACTACGGCGGCGTGCGTGACCTCCCGAGGGACGTGATGGGCTTCGAGGATGACATCGAGAGCGTGCTCTTCGCCGACGCGCCCGGCACCGCCGCCGCTGCCGAGTACGGCCAGCCGCTTCCCAGGCCAATGTGGCAGTGATCTCCTGCGCGGCCGGTACGATCAGCTCGTTGGCGTCTGGCGCATCGCGCGATTCGTTCGTGTAAGTACGTATCCGTGATTTAGGCTCGTAGTTGTAGGCACTGGAGGGCAAAGCTCTTTTTTGAGGCTGTAAATATCTCTGGCCAAGGACCAAATGCGGTTAATTTTGGCGAGCAAATTGAAGTGGCAATTGCGACGTCGTGGCCTTGAAGCACGTTTAAAGTGGGGGAGCTGAGCTGGAGAAGGCTCGAACTCTTGATGTGTGAGCTTTCGGTATTTGCACCTTGTCGGCTAACGATCGATGCACTCACTGCTCGATTGGTCGTGTTGATTAGACAGGACTAGCCTGTGTAGTACTCCCTCCGTTCCAAACGGAAGTCACCTAATTTGGAACGGAGGGAGTATGTGATTAACCATAAGGTGCCATAATGCTTCGGGAGTCAAAATGATTTTTGAGTAGAGATTTTGGGCTTCGGAGTTCTGTGATCCCTTATTTTCAAAATGTTTAAAATCATTTTTATGAGTATTAAGAAATTAACTTTTTTCAGATGTGCACAATGATTACAAACGTGTAAAATGTCAATTTGAAACAGTTTGTAGTCTGAACAACACAAAAACAAAACAAAACAAAATATGAATGTGCACTGCATATTTTCAAACTCCAAAATTGTGATTCTTTAATTTTTTGAAACTTGTAAATAAGATTTTCTAAAATTCTAAAATAAAGAGATCACTGAAACAATGAGTCAAAATGATTTTTTTTTGGGGTAGATAGATACTCTAGAAGGATCGTGTGTACTTTTGTGTAAAGGCTTGGGTACAGATTGGACATATAAACTCACGATCGATCCATGCACGCACATGACGTTCATCTCGTATTTCAGTTGACGCTCGTCGACCGACACATTCTTCAGAAAGAGACCCGAGGGCCTGGGGCCGGGTTACAGCTAGAGCCTTCAGTTCAAAGCAACAAAAAATGGTCATGCATGCGCGCGGTTGCTGGCTCTTCTTTGTTTATATTTAGTTGGTTGCTCTCCCAAATCCCAAGTCACACCCTGAAACATTCTGAATCGCCAACGCATCGAGGCAGCCAGCTGTACAGATATTCATCTTCATTTCCATTTTCCAATAAGAAGAGTCATGTGTTTATTATAATTCTCGAGTAGAAGAGGCACGAGCATGCTTGAGCATGAAGTTGCTTCTCGTCGAGGTTCCTATACCGACCGTTCTCTACGCTCTATTCTTCCATGCCTATGCTATGGCTAGGACATCGCAGCAAAATGTGAAGAACGAAACTCATGGGACAATATGAGACCTGCATGCCGACCAAATTGGAAGATCCGGGAAGGCCGAATCTAAGTACAATAGTTAGTAAGACAATATTTTCTTATTTATATCGGCCATGTACAATGCAAGTTGCTTAGTGAGATGCTTACAAAAATAAACCACCCTTTTCATAAGCACCAATGCTTAATTCTATATGAGAGGTGCCTAGTTAAGCATTTCTCTTGTGTAAATAAGCACCGGTACTTAACTAAAAAACCGGTTTAGTTTTCTTAGCACCTCCTTAAGCACCTTGCGTTGTACATACCCTTAGAAGATAGTATAATAAAAATGAAACACTTAATTATCTCTAACCATTAACACTTGCATTTAATGTTGCATAGGAATTTTTAATGATGTGGAACAAAGAGAGGAGCATAGGATTTTCAGCTAGCAACCGACTATCTGGCAGTGAGCAGACGGAGAAGAAGAAGGCGGTCACTTCTCGATAGCGAAACGAAAAGTTGTTTGAACCACTCCAAATCCCCTCCTTCCCCACCCCTCGCCGGCCCGCCATCCCATTATTTACCAAATCCGGCGAGCCGCTCCATCCTCGCAACCACCCCGATCGAACCGTTCACCTACGGTCGGCGTTGCTCCGTCCTTGTCGAATATCCATCTCCGTCGATCTGACACCTTATCGGCCATCCCTCTTAGCCCACTTCCTTTGTGGTGATATGCGCTGCCTCCACCCTTAAGTCTTGCGCCGGTGTCGTGGGGTCAGTCTTCGACTACCCCACGGTGGGGATACCTGGGTCACGCCAAGCCTATCGGCCTTATGACGAGGGCCCAAGGAAGGCCCAAGGAGGACGACGTGCGGCCCAAGATAGTCGACGTTAGGTCATGTGACCCAGCCATGCTTGTAAGCGCCATCGGCACCGTTCACCTGAGACCTAGCCTACCATATAAAGGCTAGGAGGGTCCTTCGTCTAGGGTACGCTCATAGCCGCCACCACAAACCCTAGCGAGATTGCCATCTCGCCATTGTAGCCACAACTCGCCATTCAATACCAGACAAGCAGGAAGTAGGGTGTTATCCTCCGGGAGCCTGAACCTGGGTAAACGCCTTGCTTGTCAGCCGTCGTGATCACCAGCGCTCATCTCTCTCCCCTTCAATCAACCCGGGGTGCACAACCCAGGGATTTGCCGAGTCCACACCTCGTCAATTGGCGCCGTCTGTGGGAAAGAACGAGCGCTGGAACCATGGTCGCACCGGCTCCATCGACTTTGAAGACCGACGTCTGCATCACCAAGGAGCCAATCTGCTTCGGCTCCTTCGAGTACACCTTCCACCCGCCGGCCCACCGCTCGGTGTACGCCGATCTACATGTAGGTATGTGCCTCACCTTCGGTACCATGCACTACTTCGTAGACAGCTGTGGAGTACTCAGATCCACGGCGATCGCACCGCCCGCGGTGGTGGCACCCGCATCTGCCGCGGCTGCCCCAACCACGCCCCCACCCGCTGCGAAGATCGCATCTGCTGCGACTGCGACGACAGCATCTTCGACTGCAGTAAGGATCGCGCCCACCGCGACCACACCACCCGCGTCTCCAGCTGTCAAGGAGATCGCATCGGCTACGACTACATCGACCACTTCGACGGCCACCGCGCAGATCGAGTCTACTTCGACTACCTCGATCGCGTCGCTGGCAAGGCCAAGGTCTGCATCTACTTCGACTACGTCGACCACACCTTCGCGCGCAACGAAGGTCGCGCCGTTCTCATCCACGCCACTCGCGTCTCCATCGACTTACAAGATCGTCAACAAGCCAATCGCGCCCACGTCGACGACAGCGACATCACTCCTCACGTCCGCGGCGAAGATCGCGAAACTCCAGGGAAGGAGCCTCGGCGGCGACTGTGGTGTCCACCACGTCGCACCCATTTTCAGCTCCGAGCACGGCTCGGACGAAGGAAGCAGCAGTGGCAGCACCCGTCCCACTGCCCAGATCTACCCCGCGCAAGTCTTCATGATCGGCCAGAGGCCGCAGGGCAACGACGACGAACCCGCATACCCACTGGAGGTGGTCATGCCGGACCAGGTGACGCGACTCACCATCACCCGCGACATGGCAATCAAAGCCCTGAAGCACGTCGAGGACGGCACGTACCCCCCACCGGATGCACCCCGGGAGGACCTTATGGCGGTCCAGTACCTGCTACGGAAGGAAGGCGAACGACTCCGCGCAGAGAAGGCCGAGCTCCTCCGACGCAAGGAGGAGGCTGACGCGTCGAGCGCCAGGAGGGCCGCTTACTCGTTCACTGCCTCAACAGAGGTCTCACAAGGAGCAAGGCGCCACAGAGCCCGCGTGCCCCTGATGACGGAGGCCGACCGCGCTAGAGTCACCCGCAACCTCGAGTCATCATACATAGAAGACGCAGACGGGATACCCGTCCCCAAGACACCCGGAGCCGCACTCATGGCAGTCGAAACATACCTGCGGCTGACACAGCCGCCTGAGGGCGACTCGCGCGCTCTCCTCCACAAGCAGCAGATCATGTCTATCAAGGCACTCGAAGACGCACTGATAAACAAGGCGCCGACAGAAAAAGCGCGAGAAGATCGAGATCGCCGCGACCACGAGCCCGCAGCACTCGCAGCCCCGGCGGCAAGACAACTGCGACAACCGCAGCCAGGTGAAGACCTCCGCAACGTCATCACACAAAGGACGGTAGACCGCAGCCGCACCCAGCGGCCGGTCAGCACGTCCAACTTCGACTACGACCGCAACGACGGCGACTACGAGCCGTGCGGCGCCGCATGCTTCAGCTTCAACATACGCGACACAAGAATGCCCAAGGGCTTCAAGCTCACGGCAGAAGCAGTCAAGTACGACGGGAAGCAGGACCCGAGACTCTGGCTAGAAGACTACCTCATAGCCTGCAGCTGCCAGGGCGGTACTTCGACTACGGCCATGCAGTACATCCAGCTGATGCTCACGGGCTCTGCACGCGGGTGGCTCAACACTCAACCCAAGAACGCCTTCAGGACGTGGGACGAGTTCGCGGAGGCCTTCGTTAAATCCTTCCTGGGGACGTACTCGAGACCGACGACGTTCGTCGAGCTACAAGCATGCAAGCAAGGACGAGACGAGCCGCTCCGGTCATACATCCAGCGTTGGACCTTGCTCCGCAACACCATGGAGACCGCCTCGGAGGACCGAGTGATGGATGCCTTCATGCACGGCGTCTCCCGCCGCGACCTCCGCGAGGAGTTTGGTAGGCTCCGGCCGAAAAACATGATCGAGGTCATGAAGATAGCAAACCAGTGGGCAGACGGAGAGGACTCGGTCCGCAATAGTTCACACTACTCCCCGAAGGACGAAGCCGGACCAAGCAACTGGCGAGAAGGACGCCACAAGAAGAAGCCGCGTTACAACGGCAACGACTCAATCGAGCTAGTAGCGGCGGGATTCCAAACCCCCCGTGAGGATGAAGCGCGCGACAGCAGTCGCCAATACAGCCATGCACAGTACAGTCGAAGCGGCGGTGACCAGAGTCGCCAATACAGCCAGGGGCAGTACAACCGAAGCGGCGGCAGCAGCTACCGCAGCGACGGAGGCCATAAACGCGAGTGGCAGAAACGCACACTAAGCCCAGCGGAAGAGCTGGAACAACCCTGCAGGCACCACATGTTCAGGAACCCGGAAACGGGCAAGTGGGGATCCAACCACCTGTTGAAGGACTGTCGAAAGGCACGCAAAATATACGAAGCCATGCAGAAGATAGTCACCCAGCACCCGCAGCGCAGCCAGCCGCGCAGCTGGCCATCCAGGCAGCACCCGCACCCGCAGTCGCTAATCCAGCACAGGCGGCGGGAGCCTTTCTGCAGCAGCAGCACAGCCGCAGCAAGATGCCCCACCGGTGATCCAGGACGCATATCCAGCGGCACGCGGACAACTCAACATGATACAGAAGGGGCGCCCCTCAAACAGGACCCAGAAGATCATCACTCGCCAAGTTTTCCAGGCCATCACCTGTCCACCTGCAGTACCCGACTACCTGAGAGGGTCAGAGACACCAATCACTTTCTCCAGAGCAGATCACCCGCCTGCAGTACCACGACCCGGGCACGCCGCTCTGGTAGTCGAAGCTCTGATCGGAGATTACACCCTGAAAAAGGTGTTCATGGACGGAGGCAGCGGCATTAACATCATCTTTGCCGACACCCTCAGAAGGATAAACAGGCCAACGACGGACTTGGCGGCATCAGAGACCACCTTCCATGGCATAGTACCAGGGCAAGCAGTCACGCCCATGGGAACGATCACACTCGACGTCATCTTCGGCACACCCGAAAACTTCAAGAGGGAGTCGATCGACTTCGAGGTAGTCGACTGGAAGTCGCAGTACCACGCGATACTCGGGCGCCCAACCTTTGCCAGATTCATGGCGGTACCTCACTACGCCTACCTCATGCTCAAGATGCCTGGGCCCAAGGGCGTCATCACGGTGCACGGCGACTTCGACCGCTCCAACAGCTGCGACCGCGAGTTCAGCAAGATCTCCGAGTTCTTCGGAATGGAAGAGCACTTCGAGGCGATGGCAGTCGACAACGACAAAACCATCTTCCCGCCACGCAAGAAGCAAGCCAAGGACGCTGCCTTCAACACGACTGACGACACGACAACTCATCAGGTCCACCCGACGGACGCAAACAAGACAGTCAAAGTGTCGTCGAGCTGCCTATCGCATAGGAAAGCGCGCTCGTCGAGTTTCTACGTGAGAACTGGGAGATCTTCGCCTGGCAACCTTCTGACATGCCAGGCATACCCAGGAACCTCGCCGAGCACTCTTTACGCGTCCACAAGGACGCCAAACCCGTCAAGCAGACCATGCGACGCTTCTCAGGACCCAAACGAGACGAAATAAGCAAGGAGATCGATCGACTGCTCCACGCTAAATTCATCCGAGAGATCAAGGACTCGGACTGGGTAGCGAACCCAGTCCTGGTGGAGAAGAAGAAGACGAAGAAACTCCGCATGTGCGTCGACTTCACCGCCCTCAACAAATGCTGCCCCAAGGACCATTTCCCGCTCCCGCGGATAGATCAGATCATCGACTCGACTGCAGGCTGCGCACGCCTATCCTTCCTGGACGCCTACTCAGGGTACCAGCAGATCAGGATGAACGTCGACGATGAAGAGAAGACTGCATTCATCACACCCCATGGCGTCTTCTGCTACCAGACGATGCCCTTCGGGTTGAAGAACGCTGGAGCCACGTACCAGCGCACAATGCAAGCCTGCCTAAAGGGGCTAATCGGAGAGATCGTCCAAGTCTACGTCGACGACATAGTCGTCACCACTCGAACGGAGGACACTCTCATCGCCGACCTCCGCAAGGTCTTCGCCGCCCTCAACGAGTATCAGATCAAGCTGAACCCGGACAAGTGTGTCTTCGGCGTGCCAGCCGGAGAACTGCTCGGGTACCTCGTCTCTGCAAGAGGAATCGAAGCCAACCCTGAGAAGGTGCAAAACATACTCGCAATGCCAGCACCGACCAAGCTTCATGAGGTGCAACGCCTAGCCGGCCGAGTCGCAGCTCTCAGCCGGTTCATAAGTAAGTTGGGAGAAAAGGCCCTGCCTTTCTACCAACTGATGAAAAAGACAGACAAGTTCGAGTGGACAGAAGAAGCGCAAGTCGCGTTCGACCAACTCAAGAAAACACTCACGACTTCCCCAGTACTGGTGGCGCCACTGGAGAACGAGCCGCTATACCTCTACGTGTCAGCCACAAACAGGGTGGTCAGCACGGTACTCGTAGTCGAACGAGAAGAAGAAGGACACAGTTACCCTGTTCAGCGACCCGTCTACTACCTCAGTGAGGTGCTAACCTTGTCCAAGCAGCGGTACCCGCACTACCAGAAGCTAGCATACGGAGTCTTCATGACATCAAGGAAGGTCGTCCACTACTTCTCCGAGCACTCCATCACGGTAGTAAGCTCCTCCGGGCTCTCCGACATCCTCACCAACCAAGCCGCGACAGGACGAGTCGCCAAGTGGGTTGTTGAGCTAGGGCCCTGGGGGCTGAAGTACGCGCACCCGAAGTCAATCAAGGCCCAGGTGCTTCCAGAGTTCACCACCGAGTGGATAGAGGCCCAGCTACCAGACGTACCCGACCTGTCCAACGCATGGACAATGTACTTCGACGGCTCCAAGAAGTTCAGATCAGCAGGGGCGGGAGTCGTCCTCATCTCACCTAAAGGCGACAAGCTGAGGTACGTGCTGCAGATGAACTTCCCAACGCCCTCCAACAACGAGGCAGAGTACGAGGCCCTGATCCACGGCATGCGGATGGCCAAGAACTGCGGCGCCACTCACCTCATGATCTACGGAGACTCCTACCTCGTCGTGCAACAAACCATGAAGCAATGTGACGCCATCGCCGACAACATGATCGCCTACAGGGACCTGTACAACCAGCTGGAAGGTACCTTCGACGGCTGCGAGCTGCGGCACGTCGGCCGCGAGAGCAACGAGGAAGCCGACACCCTCGCCAACCTGGGCTCAAACAAAGCGCCGGTGCCACCCGGAGTCTTCCTCGAGTGCATCACGCAACGCTCCGTCAAGCTCCGGCCCGCGCCAGGATCCTCTACATCGACAACGAGCACCACCGACCCGCCCAGCACGGAAAGGAGCCTATGGAGGTGATGCTGATCGAGCCCACATGGACGAGCCCATACCTGGCTTACATACTGCAGCAGAGGGTGCCAACAAACCCAGTCGAAGCCAAGCGCGTCATCCGCCGCTCCAAGGGCTTCACCGTCATCAAGGGGAGCTCTACAAGCGAAGCATCTCGGGAGTCCTCCAAAGGTGCATCGACCCAGTCGACGGTCAAGCCATCTTACTCGAGATCCACGCTGGCATCTGCGGGCACCACGCCAGCAGTCGAGCCTTAGTGGCCAAAGCCTTACGAGCCGGGTTCTACTGGCCCACCGCAATGCAAGACGCAGAAGAACTCGTGAGGAAATGTCTCGGCTGCCAGGAGTTCGCCAACAAGCCGCACGCACCAGCATCAGCACTAAAGACCATCCACTCGCCTGGCCCTTCGCTCAATGGGGGCTCGACATGGTGGGTCCACTCAAGAAGTCCTCGCCGGGAGGACACACGCATCTCTTGGTGGCAGTCGACAAGTTCACGAAGTGGATCGAAGCGTGCCTATTACAAGTTCGACTGCCTCCTCGGCAGTTAACTTCATCAGGTCGATCATCTTCAGGTTTGGAGTGCCACACAGCATCATCACCGACAACGGCACGAACTTCACAGCCGAAGAGTTCAAGGACTTCTGCTCCGAGCAAGGCATCAAGCTCAACTACGCATCTGTCTCGCACCCGCAGTCCAACGGACAGGTCGAAAAGGCCAATGGCTTAGTCTGCAAGGGCATCAAGAAGCGCCTGCGAGTACCATTGAGGCGCGCTGCAGGCGCCTGGGTTGAAGAGCTGCCATCTGTGCTGTGGAGTCTGCGCACTACGCCAAACAGATCCACTCAGTACACGCCATTCTTCATGGTCTACGGCGCAGAAGCATCATGCCGTGCGACATCAAGTTCGACGCGCCCCGAGTGGTGGCCTACGACGAGTCCGACGCAGAAGAAGCACTCGAGGACGACATGGATACCCTGGACGAAGCACGCGACATCGCCCTTACCCGCACAGCCGTGTATCAGCAAGACTTACGCAACTACCACGGGCGGCGACTGCGGCCCAGAGCGTTCGTCCCTGGCGACCTTGTCCTCCGCCTCAAACAGAAGAAGGTGCACAAACTCGCCTCCCCGTGGGAGGGTCCATACATCGTGACAGAGGCAATCGGCGGCGGAGCTTACCGCCTGAAGGACTCGAAGACGGGGACAGTCTGCAACAACCCGTGGAACGTTGCGCAACTGCGCCGCTTCTACGCCTAATCGACTCCCCCTTGTAACAAAGTGTACTATGTCAAGAAGCGGCAGGTTCCAGACGCACTCTTTCCCTTACCAGGGTACCTGAGGGGACTGGAAGGGTTTTAATGAGGCGGCCTGCTCGCAAAAATCAATGAAGTGATTTGTGGAACAAGCTCTCCCCTTTACTTTTTTAGTCAAAAAGCAACATAAACCTAGGCCGTCACCCGACGCACTCGGGGGCTGCGCCATACAGGTTCAAGTCGAAATCCTAGGCCGCCACCCGAAGCACTCGGGGGCTGCGCCGCACAGGTCTAAGTCAAACCTAGGCCGCACCCGAAGCACTGGGGCTGCGCCATACAGGTCCAACTCGAAAATCCTTGGCCGCCACCCGAAGCACTCGGGGGCTGCGCCGCACAGGTCTAAGTCAAACCTAGGCCGCACCCGACGCACTCGGGGGCTGCGCCATACAGGTCCAACTCGAAAACCTAGGTCGCCACCCGAAGCACTCGGGGGCTGCGCCATACAGGTCTAACTCGCAAAATCCTTGGCCGCACCCGAAGCACTCGGGGGCTGCGCCGCACAGGTCTAAGTCAAACCTAGGCCGCACCCGACGCACTCGGGGGCTGCGCCATACAGGTCCAACTCGAAAACCTAGGTCGCCACCCGACGCACTCGGGGGCTGCGCCATACAGGTCTAACTCGCAAAATCCTTGGCCGTCACCCGAAGCACTCGGGGGCTGCGCCGCACAGGTCTAAGTCAAACCTAGGCCGCACCCGACGCACTCGGGGGCTGCGCCGTACAGGTCCAAAAGCCTAGGTCCACCCGAAGCACTCGGGGGCTGCGCCGCACAGGTCCAAGTCAAAATCCTAGGCCGCACCCGACGCACTCGGGGGCTGCGCCGCACAGGTCTGACTCGACACACCTCGGCCGCACTCGAAGCACTCGGGGGCTGCGCCGCACATGTCTAATTCAAAATCCTAGGCCGCACTCGATCCGCTCGGGGGCTGCGCCATACAGGTTTACAGAAGTCTACAAGATACAATTTACTCACTCGGGGGCTACCCCCACCTCGGCATACATACACTCATATTTCCACTTGGAAAAATTTCTTTTACAAGCTAACGCTATACAACAGCAGTCTACTACTCTTATTCTACAGGCTCGCCCTTTGGCGCATCGAGTGGCCCTACAAGGTGCTCACTAAAGCTCTGGACCTGCTGAATCATCTGACGCGCAGCCGCAAGAGTATCGGCGTAGTCACCCAGCACCTTGTACAGTGGAAGATTAGGCCGGTGCATTCGAACGTACGCCAGCGCCACGTTCGCCCCGGCAACAAGTTGAGTGTGCACGACTTCCTTCAACGCACTGCCTTCACGGAACCTCTCCAGCAGCGCAGCCAGTCCATTAGGCTGCTCGTTGTGCGGAAAGTACACCCTGTTGATCTGCCAGAGGGTTTTTCTACAACCTTCCAAGAGCACAGCAGCCCGCCAGGTGCGATCCAACATTCGAGCCAGTACTGCCTCTGGATTTATTTGACCAAAATGACGCGCTTCGGGTGAGTCACCGGCGGCTTCTTTCTCCACCCGCTCGTCTACTCGACTTTGCTCGGCCTTCCAGTCAGAATTCACATCTGCATCAAGACCCAAGCTAAGAACAGTAAAAGGATAAAGAAGTCGAAGCACAGTGCTAGAAAACCAACCTTGCAGCTGCCGACTGATCAAGTCTATCTCGCCTAGCAGAAACTCCTCTCGCTGGGAGAACGGCGCAACGGGCCGCGACCTCAAGCGCTCCAACTCCAACTCCGCGCTCTTCAACTTCGACTCGAGCTCAACAACTTGTTCCTCATGAAGGTGATCACTCGTTGATCATTCACGCTTCGCGCAGGAGCTGGAGGAGCTCGACGACGACGAGTGGGTGCAGCCGAAGAGGTGTCCTCCTCGTCGCCCGCACCAGTCGTTCCAGCGACCCCAGGAGCTTCGCCCATCTCAGACTGCCAAGTTCGACAGCGTCAAGCAAGGAAAAGAACACATTCATTCAAGTTAGATATGAAAGAAGACTCGAAGGCACAAATTCACATTTCAACATCAGCATGTTCGCGGCCAGAAGACCCGCAAACTATATAGTTCATTACAGACCAAGAACCAAAAGCAGAAGAATCCTAAAAGAACGGAGTCTACATCACAGACTCCGACTGGGAACGGCTCTTCCTAGCAGCCAACTCTGCAGCCTTGGCAATCCTCTTCTCGAAGGTGGCGACCAACTTTGCAGCCAGCTGACTCGCCTGTGCCTTCACACCGCTAAGGGACGCGGTCCTGCCATCAGGCTTCCGAGGGAAGTCGCTGACAACCTTCTCAAAATCACCTACGACTTGGTGACCAAGAAGTAGCTGGAAAGTGAGCTCGGAGCCGCGTACCGTCTGCGCACGCGTGTAGTCCGCCAAGGTGGTCGCATTGCCTTCGAACGGAGCCGCAAGCGCGTCAACAGCAACTGGCGGTGGCTTGCTGGGGAAGATGCTCTGGTGCACAGTCGCCAAGGCGCCTGTCGACTTCTGCAGCGCCGCCGAAGCATACGCGCAGACGCGGTCCATGAAGCCAACAGCCTTCGCCAAGTCGACATTCTCGCTGGAGGACCCTTCTGGAGGAGCACCCCGCAAGTCTCTGATCAACAGAAATCCACGCCCATAAGACATCCGAAGTCGACAAAAGACAAAGTAGGCACTGAGCTGAAATACTTACTTCCAACAACATCTGCGAGTGCGAGCAAGCGGTCGACCTGGGTCTTCTCCAGATCATCCCGAGCTTGTTCACGCTCTTGGGCTTCACCCAGCAACTTCTCCAGCTCCGCGACCCGCTTCTTCATGCTCTCCTTTTCGCCTACGGATCAACGGAGCAAAGTTAGCAATAAAGGCAGTCGAAGCACCCCTCGAACACAAGGGTTCACACTCACTATTCGCTTGCTCCAGAGCAGTGCGGAGCTGATCCCTCTCCTGCTCCATGCGAACGAAGGCTGCGGCTCCCTCCATCTGCTGGCGATAAAATGGCTGCAGGAAACACAAGACATCAATCTGCGCCCGACTATTCTAGTCACGCACATCTTCGGGGGCTACTCCCATCGGGAGCGCTGTTCGCGCACCCGATACAGATTTTGCAGAACGAGTCGAAGGACACTTACATGCTCAAGCAGCCCAGCGTCAACCGGAGTCGCATCAGCAGCTTTCTCTGGCACGGAGGAGGTCGAAGCCTTCAAGGCCAAAGCGTCACCCGCCAGAGCCTCTTCTCCGGTCGTCTTCGCAGTCTGCTCGATCATGGGAGCAGAAGTGTGCTCCATCTCACGAGGGGAAGAAGCAACAGCGCCAGTACGGTCGCTGTGACAAGATAACAATTCAAGGACCGCAAGTGCAAAAACACACTCGACAAAAACGAGGCAATGGTTACGCGACTAACCTGGCGACATCTACATCATCTTCACTTCCCAGGGATACGGAGGCCATCCTCGCAAACTCAGTCGGCGGTGCAGAGCCGAGGGGAGGCACGACCAAAGGCTCAGCCAGGTCACTCGTGTGCCTAGCGCCCGAAGACGACTCGCTAGTCTCTTCCTCGTTCACACCCGCCTCCTTCACGGGCGACGAAGCAGAACCAGAGTCGCCACTCTTTCGCCTCTGCCGCTTGCGCAGCGGCTCCTCATCTTCATCATCCTCCTCCAACTCTTCACTCGGAGAGGTGGCGGAGGGAACTTCATCGTCATCAACCTCGTCCTCAGGGAACTCTGCCTCTTCATGAGGTCCATTCTCCATCAACGGAGGAAGACTGACATAGCTCGAACGACCCTGTCAGCAAATGAAGCATTCGAGTCAGGCAAAAAGATTCGACAGAAGATACAAGACAAACAAAGCAAACGAAGCTCACCTCAGGCACAGGATTATTAGGCCCATACGGCTCGACTGGGCACTTGACATTGCACGGGTCAGCGGCTCGGAGACTAGTGATGCTCCTCACCTTCGACTCGACTGCGTCATCATCGAGCTCATCGCCAACATCCTCACGCGCCCACATCGGGTGGACGCGAGTGCGGAGCGGCTGCACCCGAAGCCTGAAGAAGGTGGCGATGAGGTGAATTCCACCTGTCTCGCGCCCGAGACTTTTCAGAAGGCCACGAAGAAGCGTCAGCAAGGGCTGAGTCGCCTCCCTGTCCTCCTTCGACAGCGGGTGCGCCCACGCGTTCGTCTTCCGCAACTCGCGATCAGCCGCGAAGTCGGGAAGCCCTTCTTGGTCGCACCTGATGTAGAACCACTTCTTCCGCCAGCCCTGGACGGAGTCGGACTTCTTCATCTGAAAGTAGGAGGTGTCGCCACGCACCTGGATGCCGAAGCCGCCGACTGGATACACCTGCTTGCTCTTCCCCACGTTCCTCCTCACGAGGAATAGCGACTTCCACAGCAGCCAGTTGGGTGCGATTCCCAGGAAGCACTCGCAGAGCACGAAATAGCTCGCGATGCTCAAGACGCTATTGGGAGTCAGATCGTGGATCTGAATCCCATAAGCGTACAAGAGACCACGGACGAAATCGTGGAGGGGGAACCCGAAACCCCGCGGAAGGAAATCCACGAAGCAAACGCGTTCCCCCTCGCGAGGAGCGGGGAATACCTCTTTCCCGGGAGCGCGCACCGTCGCCTGATCTGCCGGCGGCAGCAGCCCCTGCGCGCGGAGGGCCTCGAGGTCGGCCTTCTTCACCGACGATTTGACCCAGTCGCCGTCGGGCTTCTTCATCACGCTCGCCTCGGCGGCGGCGACGGCGCCAGCAGGCTTCCCCCTCTTCATCGCGGCCTTGCTCATGGAGGGCGGAGGAAAGAAACTGGCAGAAAAGCGCAACAATGGCGGAGAGAGAGCAGCGGAGACGAGGGCAGAATGGGGATGGAATGAACTGTTCGCCGCCGCGGTGAAAAGTATATACCGCGTGGCCAGTTAATCCAGGCCGTCCTCAGCGAAACCGCACTTCACAACATCATCTGGCCGTCCACGTGTCGCGCGGAGATAGCAACCGTCGCCGGCCACGCCGCCCACTACGCACGGGAATCAAGGCGCCATCATCACACCGCGAAATTTTCGCGCCCAACGGTCAGTACAAAGCGGCAACCGCTGTCTCCAGTCAATACTGACAGTGGGACCGCACTGTCACGTCCCATCGGGCACAGAGTGCGCCAAAAACGTCAGCGCTGACGTCAACCGCGAAGGCGTAGGAAGTAAGCCAACGGGCTGATTGAGAACTCGAACAGTTCATTCGAGTGCAAGAAGATTCAGTAAGCTCCAAGAGCTGAACCAACTTGTGCAGTAAGCCAAACCGGCCGAATACACAGTAAGTCACGCAAAGCCAGTCGCGACTCCAACAGGTCGAGTCCCTTCTTTACTCCCATCGGGAGCGGGCTTTTCGACTGAAGAAAAATTGAGTTTAACCTCAATTGCAAGCAATTCAGCTTAATCTCGGGGGCTACTCCCATCGGGAGCGCTGTTCGCGCTCCCGAGTGACTCAGAACATTAGCAGTCGAAAAATCACCGACTAAGGCTGTACGCACAGTTTTACCCAGCAGTCGACGGTTCGACTAAGGAATCCTCCATAAGCCCTGAACGGCCGGAGTCGACTAACTTTACTTGTTCCTTTCAGGAACCCGATGGCGTGCCCAGGAGGAAAGAGTCCTTTACCCGACTCTACGATTCGACTAAGCACTCGGGGGCTCCTGTCGTGGGGTCACTCTTCGACTACCCCACGGTGGGGATACCTGGGTCACGCCAAGCCTATCAGCCTTATGACGAGGGCCCAAGGAAGGCCCAAGGAGGACGACGTGCGGCCCAAGATAGTCGACGTTAGGTCATGTGACCCAGCCATGCTTGTAAGCGCCATCGGCACCGTTCACCTGAGACCTAGCCTACCATATAAAGGCTAGGAGGGTCCTTCGTCTAGGGTACGCTCATAGCCGCCACCACAAACCCTAGCGAGATTGCCATCTCGCCATTGTAGCCACAACTCGCCATTCAATACCAGACAAGCAGGAAGTAGGGTGTTATCCTCCGGGAGCCTGAACCTGGGTAAACGCCTTGCTTGTCAGCCGTCGTGATCACCAGCGCTCATCTCTCTCCCCTTCAATCAACCCGGGGTGCACAACCCAGGGATTTGTCGAGTCCACACCTCGTCAGCCGGCAATCCCACCCCCTCCAACCCAAAGTTTAGGGGTTACCGACGTTGGCTCGGGTGGTGGCAGTGCAGTGCGAGAGGAGATTGCAGAGGAGAAACGGTGGTGAGGAGAGAAACAAGGAGGGAGTGGAAGGATATAAGGAGGAGAATGGGAGTCAGGACACACCAAGCTCAATGTCTAACGTCTAACGTCGAATCGTGCCCACAACTATTTCCCTCTCATAGATAGCTTACAAAAAATAATTTTAGTGTTGCATGAATGACGTTTGTAACTTGTACCGATAAACGGTTTGCTATCAATCACATGTACTCCCTCCATTCCAAACTAGTTGACTTGGATTTGTCCAAATATGGATGTACCTATACTTGTTTAGTGTCTAGATACATCTATGTGTAGACAAATGTGTGTCAACTAATTTGGAACAGAGGGAGTATATAACATGGAGTTGTATCGTCTTCTTTTTTTTACAGTTGGGCATGGTTTTGTTGTTCCTGCACGCTCTTTTTTTTCTCGACTTGCAATTGACTATGTGTATGGATGTGGTTACTTTATTTATAAAAGGGAAACGATATATTTTGATATATCTGTTTATAATTTTGAGGATATTCGAAAATTCGAAAATGTGTTGTCCTTGTCCATATGGTGAGTGGGATCGAGCCAACGAGCCCACACAACACTGAAAGCACACGTACGGGGGAGGAAGGTGTCCATGCGGCTTCGGCGTCCGGGCGACTGGGCACGGTGTAAATGCCACGTGAGAGTGGGCCTCGCGCCCTTCTATATAGCCGCCTACGGGCTGCCTGGTCTGCATCGCATCCCACGACAGCCACAGCCTCCCGTTGCATCAGTGCGGCAACTCTTCCCCGTCTCCGCCGAGATCAGGAGAGACGAGCCCGCAGCGGAGCGGAGCGAGCTCGCAGCCGTCGTCGCCGTCTCGGTGAGCGCCACTGCCTCTAGCTTCTCCCCTAACCACCCTCCTCCGGTCTGTAACTCCGCCGCGTAGCCCGCGATCTGATCGGCTCCGTCGACCCGATCGATCTGGGTGTCGTGTCCCGGGGATAGGAGCACGACAGAATCGGCAGGATACGGTGGATTACCACGATTTGAGGAGAAACGGGATGAGGAATCAGAGAACAAGGATGGGAACAGAGAGAACGGGAGACGAGAGAGTTCAGATTTCCATCATATTCAACATAAGGTCGTTCTGGTTACAAGCCTCATACATATACTGCTCCTACAAAGCGTACACGGAAGTGGCACTCGGCCCATCTCGTATCTCAGGCCCAGGTCATAAACCATACGGTGACAGCCATAGCCGGGGTGTTACACTCTCCCTCCCTTGAAACTCGGCTTGCCCTCAAGCCGATGATGAACAGTCTTGACTCAAAAATGCCTCCAATCTTGTCTGGCCAAAGAGCAATGCCACCTGGATCATATGGTAGTACCAGGTTCGTGTAGATGATCTTACTGTGAATCAAAAGCTGATGAAAGAGATGACAATCCTGATGTATGTAATTGGTAGCGTTTAATCCTCCCAGACTGGAGATTTTGTAAGAACATGACAGCACTTCCTATGGTCCCTTGAGATTGTCGATGAATCACGTAACCCACTCTTGCTACGAACATTTGCACGTGCCCATGCAGGCCTGACAATACAGTGATACATGGTGCCCACAGATGGCCTGACACAGGAGATGCATGTATCTCATAATCAGGGTGCCCCAAACGAGACGAGTATAATTTTAGCAAGTCTCGAGCAATATTGTCCAGAGGAAGCTTCATGTAGTTCTGCGCTAGCTGCACTGTCATGTGTCCCCAATAAACATATCTGATATCACAGTCAAGCCCATCCTAAAAAGAGTCCCATTGGCTACCAGAAAAATATGCTCGCTTGCATTTGTAAGTCGGAGCACCAAAACTGACAATCAACTGTGAAATTCCAGGATTCCATAACCTTATCCCACATACGAATAGGCAAAAGAAGGCCAGAACAAATAAGCATGACAGACACCCGCTTGAGAGCAGTATCAAAGTACCGAGGAAATGAGCAATTGATACATATACATTGGGCGGAATCGCATAAGAAGCTCTGAGGAACTGTCCAGCTAACTCCAATCTAAATACGCCCATGTGAACCCATGTACTGAGGTGGACTCCATCAATCTTACATAGATGAGTGCGGTTTCCTTGAGCAGCGACAAGTATTTTATATGGTAGCCATGACCGAGGCAAGCAAGAATGACCAATGCCACCAAGCTTATGCTGCGCTTCCATTTTGTAGCTGGATGCTTTGATCATCTGACAGTATGCATGGACAGCTTCACCATGATAACTGAGCAGCCGTGCTATAGACCATATCATCCTTGTAAGAAAAATACCAACAAACATCGAACGAGTGCAGCGAGCAACCTCGGTAATGTCCAAGTTATTCATCCAAAGTGTAACCTTCAGAATCCACCAAAAGTTGCCACATAAACATTCGAGGACATTGATAGAAAGACATTGCACTGGTTCCATCACGATGCTGGGAGAAAAAATACAGCATTGTACCTCCACTGATTTTCTGGCTGTACAAGTAAACTGATCACCTTGACCTTGATCAGAACTCAACCTGAATTCCCATTTCAGCATACAAGTGATGCAGCACTTGTCCATCAGTTCATTTCTTGAAAAGATCCAAAGCACAATCTGAGGCATATGTTTCAAACTACCTGCCAACCATTTCGTGTGATTGCGGAAAACTTCTGGCACTGGTGGCGGGTAAGGTGGTCGCAGTAATCGAACTCTTGAGAACCTATAGAAATCTTCACTAACATCTCCCATACACCAGTCTCTTGCCTGAAGTTCCAGCACAAAAGTGGTGACAAGGACTTGCAAAGTAGTTCCAGTAATATGTTGTTCACACCAAACTGCAGGAGCATGATAAACTACACTGCTAGGTTGCACGCATTGGATATCTTGCACCCATTCCTTGACCCCAAAAAGAAGATAATCAATGACTTGCACTTTCCTGGTATACTGACATACCATGATGATTTTCAGAGTACCAACTGAATTCACATGAAAGATGCCAACAAGAATTCTAGGTTCCAATTGGTGTGTGGCCGTATAGGTTACCTGGCAAACTGAGCCAAACTTGTGAAACCTCAATTTTTCCACAGAGTTGTTTGCCTCGATTAAACAAGGATTCCACGACAAGCAAAAGCATCTTGGAAAAGTAAGAAGTGCCCTGCCTGATTGAAATATACCACCTGGATCCCAATTGTTCTGTACAGCCAAGTCAGTAACAGTGTAGCCCATGTACCAATCATTCCTGTACAGAGGTAGCTCAGAATTGGAAAAATTCCAACAGCTTGCAAGTAGATTCAGGTTACCACAGATATAGAAATGCTCCCAGTATCTTGTCCCTTTACTCAACAAAGCCTGGGCAGAGTACATCCATGGGGGTTTCGGCTGCAAACAGGGCCAAATACCTTGAGTTGCCGGGCAAGAGGAAGTTAGTCGCTCGCCGTCTTCATCACTCGGGAAAGACGGCCATGGCATTGGGCGCGGCACACTGCTATCACAGAGGCTCCTATCTGGAGAAGGGTGTGGACAAGCTGTCGGCGCACCCACCGGTGCCTGAGTAGTGATGTGCTTGTCGCCATTGTCAGGGAGACATAATGTCGAACAGCTCGTGGGTGCCATGATTATGCGGCCAACTGTAGCAGGTAAGATGTCATCACCCTCGCGATCATCCTCGACGTTGGTAGTGCTCAGTGCCGAGGTATTGTGGGATGCCGGCAAGACGACCAACACCTCGCAGTCGAGGGCCTTGTCGATGATGGGGTCGATTGTGGCTTTGTGGACCTTGGGGAAGACCTCACGGAGGGTTGTGGATGTGATGACCGTGAAGGGCGTTGCCAGGGTGGAAGCCGATGGAGTCGAAGGAGAGTCCAGTGGATCCACCTCTACTCGACCCCAATCAACCACGACCGGTTCGGCGTTGGGCAGCCTATGAACGCTGATGGATGGCGGGGCGTGCTGGATGTCCAGAAGGCAGCACCCATCATAGATGCACCGACCATGCAGTGCAGCTCTAGCTTGGCTCGCCTCGTGCCATGACTGGAACTCTACAAACACATCCAGATGTGTGGGTTGATGCCGTAGGCACAAATCATTCACTCCATACACATCAAAGATCTGGCCAAGTACCTCTCTGTCACTGGATAGATCAAGTGGGTAATAGAAACATGCAGAACGCAGCTGCGGATTGGTTCCTGGTGGCGTGACATTTCGTCGAACAGGTGGCGGGCATGAATTGAGGTGGTGATTTTTTTGTGGATTTCTGTGGAGGATAACCTAGTGGATTGTAGCTCCTACACAGATCAAACCTTGGCTGGAATTACGGTGCTCGAATTGTCACCAACCCTTCCTTGGATTTACAGATCGGAGTGCTTGGAAGCAAATACTTGTGGAGGATCAACTGCTCTGATACCAAATTGTCGTGTCCCGGGGATAGGAGCACGACAGAATCGGCAGGATACGGTGGATTACCACGATTTGAGGGAGAAACGGGATGAGGAATCAGAGAACAAGGATGGGGAACAGAGAGAACGGGAGACGAGAGAGTTCAGATTTCCATCATATTCAACATAAGGTCGTTCTGGTTACAAGCCTCATACATATACTGCTCCTACAAAGCGTACACGGAAGTGGCACTCGGCCCATCTCGTATCTCAGGCCCAGGTCATAAACCATACGGTGACAGCCCATAGCCGGGGTGTTACACTGGGCTGCGTGTTTATCTTTCGGTGGATCACGCGAATCCGCCGGTGATCGTTCTCGCTACCGTGCTTGCTATGCAGCGTCGCTTCCACGCTATAGTATTGGCGAATCTGTCCGCGCCTTTCGCTTTCTGCCCCGCGAATCCGATTCGATTCCGCTCCTTGCGCGCGCTGTAGCATGTAGGTAGATCGGCGAGGCGCGAGGCTGTGATTTCGCGGATCTCGTTGCGGGCGATCCATCCATTACCGCTGAATTCTGTGGGCTGGGCTGTACTCCAGTTGCTTGAGAACAAATGGGCGGGGAGAGATGCGGGTGGATAAAAGTGGGTCTGTGTAGATCTCTGGGGCTGGCTAAACCTTCTCCTTTTTTGTTCTTTGTTGTGGAGCAGGAGCAGAGATGGGGCTCTCGTTCGGCAAGCTGTTCAGCCGCCTCTTCGCGAAGAAGGAGATGAGGATTTTGATGGTGGGTCTTGATGCCGCTGGTAAGACCACCATCCTCTACAAGCTCAAGCTCGGAGAGATCGTCACCACCATCCCAACCATCGGTAAGTGTGTTATGCATCCTCTGCCTTTGCTTTGCACGATGTTTTAATTGTAGGAAGGTGCTACAGAGCACATTTGTTTGCAGAAATTCAAACTTAAATCATATTAAAAGAGCACTGCTACTATAATGTTGTTGTCTAAGTTAAAGCTAGCTTGTTACCTATCTGTGCGATAAGTCGTCAAGATTTGGATCTCACTTGGGTTAGAACTTAGAAGTAAAGCAAATTGGAATCAGCAGTTAAAACCACCTGGGTTTCACCTTTCATTATTAAAAAACTTAATTTTGGAAATTTGCAGGGTTTAATGTCGAGACTGTCGAATACAAGAACATCAGCTTTACTGTTTGGGATGTGGGGGGCCAAGACAAGGTAAGAAAGTGTAATCATTGTCAGACGGACAAAACATGCCATCCCTTTGTTAACATGTTACTTTCTCGCCCGCCATTGATGTTAAAGATCCATATTACTTCTGTTGTCATAAACACAAACCTTGCGCTGCAAACTTATTCTTGCATTGTTTTCTATATCAAAACAGATCAGGCCCCTGTGGAGGCACTACTTCCAGAACACGCAGGGACTCATCTTTGTTGTCGACAGCAATGATAGGGAGCGTGTTGTTGAGGCGAGAGACGAGCTCCACAGATGCTGAATGAGGTAATGCACTAGTGTGGTTGCAGTTGTTCCAAAGTTTTCCAGTTTGCAGATATCCTTATCCGGGGTCTGTATACACTAGTACACTACTCTGATTTTTGGTTCAATAATCCTACAATCATAAGCATGCGAAGATAGCTCAAGTGTTAAGCTGCATTATTCTTCTATTCAGTCCTGTCTTTAGTTATTATATAAGAACCCACTGATGAACATTTAGCTTTTCTTTCCATTCTATATTAACTAATTCCTAATTGTTGGGATAACTTTCTGTGATATAGGATGAGCTGCGTGATGCTGTGTTGCTTGTATTTGCAAACAAACAAGATCTTCCGAATGCCATGAATGCGCCGAAATCACTGACAAGCTTGGCCTGCACTCCCTGCGTCAGCGGCACTGGTAAGGAAATTCACACATGTTTCAGAATCTCTTTACCTTCTAATAGCTTAGTCAAAGGTTCCCTGGTGTTCTGCAACATTTTTGGATGTTCATACTGAATGTAACGAACTTCAATACTGTAGGATTTATTTGCAAATACATCTAGTGTATCCAAAATAAAATTAGGAGGCATCCTTATTTCTGGAATCATATAGGACGTGGCTGGGGATAACGAATGTTGCTTAAGCATAGTTCACATTCATTTATGGGCTACTTCTCATGTCTTGAGCTGAATTTTAGAACCCCTCTAAGATAATGTTATGTCACTGTGCCATTTGGATTCGTAAGGCTGCATCCTGGTGCTAAAATGAATTATTATTCCGGGTGCAGGTACATTCAGAGCACTTGTGCTACATCCGGCGAAGGATTGTATGAGGGACTTGACTGGCTCTCCAACAACATTGCCAACAAGGTATACGTATTAGCCTTTGGCCCTAAATTTCTCATTGAACATCTTCTTTGTAATCTGCTGAATCTCCGTAAGCTATTGCACTTGCTAAAGTGATATGGCCATTAGTGGCTGAAATAAGTAGAACACTAGCCAACCACGCACTCACCTGCTATTTATTACAGCTGCTTAATGCAGTTTGGGGTTCAGCCCTGAACGAATTTGAACAATCTCACACCAGCACTCCTCTCTCTATATACTACCTTGTTTGACAAGATTGTGTACTATCACACACCGATACTTGCACCTTATGCTCTGATCAGACGTGTCTGACGACGTTTTCTTTTCATTTGTTTTCCCAGGCTTGAAGTGTCTTGACAGCGCTTCAAGGAACAAAGGCCCTTGTTGTCTGAAGAACTCACTGCTACCATTTTACATATTGTGATATATATACACTCTACAACAGATAGTATGTGTGCTTATGTGTGGACAGAAGCTCTCCTTTGAGTGAGCTAGTATCAGGTTGTTTCCTTCGTGTGGGTATTACAGTGTTTCCCTCGGTTTTACAAGTTTACTGTGCCAACCATGTGTATGTACCCCTCTGCATTTGAGATTTAGTAAAAATTGATGTCCGTTGCCAATCTTCGTTATCTAGGTGATGTGGATGGTGTAAATTCCTAACATATGTGTGAGCGCTGTTTTCACTAGTTCTGATAGCTTGGATCTGTTCCTTTGGTGCTTTTGGTCTGGCAGTCGGTATCGTTACACACGTCACCAGTATATGCGGAAATCCACTCACGTAATGTGAAATCCACTCACGCTCATCATTGCCGCATAAGGCATGGAGTTGTTTACTTGCAGGATCAGTTTCTGCAGTAGCTTTGTGATTGGTGAAATTGATGTTTATGTATAATCAGAGAACGACTCGGACATATGTAGCTTTGTTTTTCTAGGATGGAAACTGACCGCATTCTCCACAAAAGGAATACAACGATACAAAACCTAATCAGAGAGAATCAGTTTCTGCAGTAGCTTGTATCATGATATATTATCTCGGCTTGCAGTACATAATGACTGTCAACAAGAATTGTTGCCTTACTTGTCTTCCTCTGTTGCAACTCTTGTTTGGCTCATCTAAAAAAACTCTTTGCTTGGCTATATAAAACTTGCCAAAATGTATCCCAAGATGCTCAACTCGAGTTACATATACAGCTACCAAAAGTCATGTATCAACCAAAATGATGGAGAAGTTACATCTTGTAACCGAGATACAACAGGGCGGGATATTCAGACGAAGTCACATCAAAGTTCCGTCGGCTGAGCTCCACCTTTCATCATATAAACGTCAATGTGCTGCCGTTGCCACAGATATCCAGTATGGTACAGTCCATCAGTTTTTGGCCTGAAAAGCATACTATCAATTTAACAATGCTCCAAATGAAAGCAATAGTATGGCAAAATCTAGGGAACATATAGATTACTCGAGACTCAGGAGGTAGGCATGGAGAGATCTACTCACAAATAAATATTCCGGGATCGATCTCGTTAAACAAATTGATGTAGAAGCGGAATCCATCTGACTGACATCCCTGCAGAGGAGACCTGAGGAAGAAAATGATATTAGTTAGTTCTTTCAGTCTGGGACTATGCCTTGCACATACTTGGAAGTAGTAATCGCAAAGACCTTTGTTTTCTGCATTTAGAAGATGCTCCTTTGCTAAAGCTGGGCAATCCCCAGTGTAAATGCGGCGTCGCTCGGGCTTATTCCTTTCTGAAGAGCATCTGGCTTTTGCGCAAGTGATGAGATTCTTGCAAATACCTATGTTTATGGTGGGAGATCAGTATGACTATGCAGCTACTAATATGGTAGCACAAGGCAAATGTAAAACATCATGGAAACATGTGGATACCCACTACCAAAATGAACCAGAACCAGTCATTCATTTCATATTTTTGATTTAAACTACAATCTCGCTAAGAATCAGATTTGCCAGGTCATAATCAAGGCACAATTTTGTGTGTGGCTGCTAGCACACTCCTGCTATGTGTGGATACAAAAGACATCTAGACTTATTATTGCCACGGATTACCTCATCATCACTATGCGTCTTGGTCTGGATCACCTTCACTCCACTATCAAATTTCCGGAGCATTACTGGCTGCTTATTACAAATCAACATCTATAAGCAAAACATCAAAACCATAATTAATGGCTGGCGACAAACCAGCTGAAAAGTATATTCTTGTTTTTACAAAACTATATCTAGAATAAGATTACTCTTATTTTTACACCATCTTGTATTTGTATATTCTGACAATTAAAGGCATCAGCAAATATCAAGAAAACGATATACATTCACATCAAATTTCTCCCAAAGGGAGCTCTTGCAAAAGATCCTCTGGTGAAATCAACTCTAGAACAAACAAAAAATCAATTTCAGAACACAAGTCACAAAGGAATTTCTTCTAGATATACTCATCAGCAAGAGCACATACCTGTTCCCCTGGCACGGTTGAAGAGACAGTAACATCGACTAGTGCCATCATACCACCTGCTCTCTCACTGGTATTCTTACGAAGTCAGCCAGCCGATCATGAAACGAGTGAAAGATGCCTCAGTTAATCTTAAGTATAATGTAGCGTGACTGGAAAAATCGGAAGAAGGAAAAGATGGGCCTTCAAAGAAGAAGGAAACTATGAAGGCATGAAAAATTCCTCATTCCTGCAAACTGAATATGCAAGAAAGAAAGCGAGAGGTCCTTTCTTGCATCTTAAATGGTGGAAGTAGACCCTACCCCCTCAACACAGGGCAGGTTTATTTTTCTAGGTGAGATTGTTTTCACTACTTGATGGGACTTAAAGGTGATGTAACAGCATATGGCCCAAATAACTGAAAGCTATATACCCAACCAGCTAAACAAGGCCCTAAAGGGCTCCAAATTTTGATCAGTTTTATCTATAAGCAGCA
>CAMZMU010000071.1:21345238-21458190 GCA_947311845.1 Poa pratensis
GTCAAAGGGAGCTCTACAAGCGAAGCATCTCGGGAGTCCTCCAAAGGTGCATCGACCCAGTCGACGGTCAAGCCATCTTACTCGAGATCCACGCTGGCATCTGCGGGCACCACGCCAGCAGTCGAGCCTTAGTGGCCAAAGCCTTACGAGCCGGGTTCTACTGGCCCACCGCAATGCAAGACGCAGAAGAACTCGTGAGGAAATGTCTCGGCTGCCAGGAGTTCGCCAACAAGCCGCACGCACCAGCATCAGCACTAAAGACCATTCCACTCGCCTGGCCCTTCGCTCAATGGGGGCTCGACATGGTGGGTCCACTCAAGAAGTCCTCGCCGGGAGGACACACGCATCTCTTGGTGGCAGTCGACAAGTTCACGAAGTGGATCGAAGCGTGCCTATTACAAGTTCGACTGCCTCCTCGGCAGTTAACTTCATCAGGTCGATCATCTTCAGGTTTGGAGTGCCACACAGCATCATCACCGACAACGGCACGAACTTCACAGCCGAAGAGTTCAAGGACTTCTGCTCGAGCAAGGCATCAAGCTCAACTACGCATCTGTCTCGCACCCGCAGTCCAACGGACAGGTCGAAAAGGCCAATGGCTTAGTCTGCAAGGGCATCAAGAAGCGCCTGCGAGTACCATTGAGGCGCGCTGCAGGCGCCTGGGTGAAGAGCTGCCATCTGTGCTGTGGAGTCTGCGCACTACGCCAAACAGATCCACTCAGTACACGCCATTCTTCATGGTCTACGGCGCAGAAGATCATGCCTGCGACATCAAGTTCGACGCGCCCCGAGTGGTGGCCTACGACGAGTCCGACGCAGAAGAAGCACTCGAGGACATGGATACCCTGGACGAAGCACGCGACATCGCCCTTACCCGCACAGCCGTGTATCAGCAAGACTTACGCAACTACCACGGGCGGCGACTGCGGCCCAGAGCGTTCGTCCCTGGCGACCTTGTCCTCCGCCTCAAACAGAAGAAGGTGCACAAACTCGCCTCCCCGTGGGAGGGTCCATACATCGTGACAGAGGCAATCGGCGGCGGAGCTTACCGCCTGAAGGACTCGAAGACGGGGACAGTCTGCAACAACCCGTGGAACGTTGCGCAACTGCGCCGCTTCTATGCCTAATCGACTCCCCCTTGTAACAAAGTGTACTATGTCAAGAAGCGGCAGGTTCCAGACGCACTCTTTCCCTTACCAGGGTACCTGAGGGGACTGGAAGGGTTTTAATGAGGCGGCCTGCTCGCAAAAATCAATGAAGTGATTTGTGGAACAAGCTCTCCCCTTTACTTTTTTAGTCAAAAAGCAACATAAACCTAGGCCGTCACCCGACGCACTCGGGGGCTGCGCCATACAGGTTCAAGTCGAAATCCTAGGCCGCCACCCGGCACTCGGGGGCTGCGCCGCAGGTCAAGTCAAACCTAGGCCGCACCCGAAGCACTGGGGCTGCGCCATACAGGTCCAACTCGAAAAATCCTTGGCCGCCACCCGAAGCACTCGGGGGCTGCGCCGCACAGGTCTAAGTCAAACCTAGGCCGCACCCGAGCACTCGGGGGCTGCGCCATACAGGTCCAACTCGAAAACCTAGGTCGCCACCCGAGCACTCGGGGGCTGCGCCATACAGGTCTAACTCGCAAAATCCTTGGCCGTCACCCGAAGCACTCGGGGGCTGCGCCGCACAGGTCTAAGTCAAACCTAGGCCGCACCCGACGCACTCGGGGGCTGCGCCATACAGGTCCAACTCGAAAACCTAGGTCGCCACCCGACGCACTCGGGGGCTGCGCCATACAGGTCTAACTCGCAAAATCCTTGGCCGTCACCCGAAGCACTCGGGGGCTGCGCCGCACAGGTCTAAGTCAAACCTAGGCCGCACCCGACGCACTCGGGGGCTGCGCCGTACAGGTCCAAAAGCCTAGGTCCACCCGAAGCACCGGGGGCTGCGCCGCACAGGTCCAAGTCAAAATCCTAGGCCGCACCCGACGCACTCGGGGGCTGCGCCGCACAGGTCTGACTCGACACACCTCGGCCGCACTCGAAGCACTCGGGGGCTGCGCCGCACATGTCTAATTCAAAATCCTAGGCCGCACTCGATCCGCTCGGGGGCTGCGCCATACAGGTTTACAGAAGTCTACAAGATACAATTTACTCACTCGGGGGCTACCCCCACCTCGGCATACATACACTCATATTTCCACTTGGAAAAATTGCTTTTACAAGCTAACGCTATACAACAGCAGTCTACTACTCTTATTCTACAGGCTCGCCCTTTGGCGCATCGAGTGGCCCTACAAGGTGCTCACTAAAGCTCTGGACCTGCTGAATCATCTGACGCGCAGCCGCAAGAGTATCGGCGTAGTCAGCCGTCAAGCACCTTGTACAGTGGAAGATTAGGCCGGTGCATTCGAACGTACGCCAGCGCCACGTTCGCCCCGGCAACAAGTTGAGTGTGCACGACTTCCTTCAACGCACTGCCTTCACGGAACCTCTCCAGCAGCGCAGCCAGTCCATTAGGCTGCTCGTTGTGCGGAAAGTACACCCTGTTGATCTGCCAGAGGGTTTTTCTACAACCTTCCAAGAGCACAGCAGCCCGCCAGGTGCGATCCAACATTCGAGCCAGTACACTGCCTCTGGATTTATTTGACCAAAACTGACGCGCTTCGGGTGAGTCACCGGCGGCTTCTTTCTCCACCCGCTCGTCTACTCGACTTTGCTCGGCCTTCCAGTCAGAGTTCACATCTGCATCAAGACCCAAGCTAAGAACAGTAAAAGGATAAAGAAGTCGAAGCACAGTGCTAGAAAACCAACCTTGCAGCTGCCGACTGATCAAGTCCATCTCGCCTAGCAGAAACTCCTCTCGCTGGGAGAACGGCGCAACGGGCCGCGACCTCAAGCGCTCCAACTCCAACTCCGCGCTCTTCAACTTCGACTCGAGCTCAACAACCTTGTTCCTCATGAAGGTGATCACTCGTTGATCATTCACGCTTCGCGCAGGAGCTGGAGGAGCTCGACGACGACGAGTGGGTGCAGCCGAAGAGGTGTCCTCCTCGTCGCCCGCACCAGTCGTTCCAGCGACCCCAGGAGCTTCGCCCATCTCAGACTGCCAAGTTCGACAGCGTCAAGCAAGGAAAAGAACACATTCATTCAAGTTAGATATGAAAGAAGACTCGAAGGCACAAATTCACATTTCAACATCAGCATGTTCGCGGCCAGAAGACCCGCAAACTATATAGTTCATTACAGACCAAGAACCAAAAGCAGAAGAATCCTAAAAGAACGGAGTCTACATCACAGACTCCGACTGGGAACGGCTCTTCCTAGCAGCCAACTCTGCAGCCTTGGCAATCCTCTTCTCGAAGGTGGCGACCAACTTTGCAGCCAGCTGACTCGCCTGTGCCTTCACACCGCTAAGGGACGCGGTCCTGCCATCAGGCTTCCGAGGGAAGTCGCTGACAACCTTCTCAAAATCACCTACGACTTGGTGACCAAGAAGTAGCTGGAAAGTGAGCTCGGAGCCGCGTACCGTCTGCGCACGCGTGTAGTCCGCCAAGGTGGTCGCATTGCCTTCGAACGGAGCCGCAAGCGCGTCAACAGCAACGGCGGTGGCTTGCTGGGGAAGATGCTCTGGTGCACAGTCGCCAAGGCGCCTGTCGACTTCTGCAGCGCCGCCGAAGCATACGCGCAGACGCGGTCCATGAAGCCAACAGCCTCCGCCAAGCCGACATTCTCGCTGGAAGTCCCTTCTGGAGGAGCACCCCGCAAGTCTCTGATCAAAGAAATCCACCCCGTAAGACATCAGAAGTCGACAAAAGACAAAGTAGGCACTGAGCCGAAATACTTACTTCCAACAACATCTGCGAGTGCGAGCAAGCGGTCGACCTGGGTCTTCTCCAGATCATCCCGAGCTTGTTCACGCTCTTGGGCTTCACCCAGCAACTTCTCCAGCTCCGCGACCCGCTTCTTCATGCTCTCCTTTTCGCCTACGGATCAACGGAGCAAAGTTAGCAATAAAGGCAGTCGAAGCACCCCTCGAACACAAGGGTTCACACTCACTATTCGCTGCTCCAGAGCAGTGCGGAGTTGATCCCTCTCCTGCTCCATGCGAACGAAGGCTGCGGCTCCCTCCATCTGCTGGCGATAAAATGGCTGCAGGAAACACAAGACATCAATCTGCGCCCGACTATTCTAGTCACGCACATCTTCGGGGGCTACTCCCATCGGGAGCGCTGTTCGCGCACCCGATACAGATTTTGCAGAACGAGTCAAAGGACACTTACATGCTCAAGCAGCCCAGCGTCAACCGGAGTCGCATCAGCAGCTTTCTCTGGCACGGAGGAGGTCGAAGCCTTCAAGGCCAAAGCGTCACCCGCCAGAGCCTCTTCTCCGGTCGTCTTCGCAGTCTGCTCGATCATGGGAGCAGAAGTGTGCTCCATCTCACGAGGGGAAGAACAACAGCGCCAGTACGGTCGCTGTGACAAGATAACAATTCAAGGACTCGCAAGTGCAAAAAGCACACTCGACAAAAACGAGGCAATGGTTACGCGACTAACCTGGCGACATCTACATCATCTTCACTTCCCAGGGATACGGAGGCCATCCTCGCAAACTCAGTCGGCGGTGCAGAGCCGAGGGGAGGCACGACCAAAGGCTCAGCCAGGTCACTCGTGTGCCTAGCGCCCGAAGACGACTCGCTAGTCTCTTCCTCGTTCACACCCGCCTCCTTCACGGGCGACGAAGCGAACCAGAGTCGCCACTCTTTCGCCTCTGCCGCTTCGCAGCGGCTCCTCATCTTCATCATCCTCCTCCAACTCTTCACTCGGAGAGGTGGCGGAGGGAACTTCATCGTCATCAACCTCGTCCTCAGGGAACTCTGCCTCTTCATGAGGTCCATTCTCCATCAACGGAGGAAGACTGACATAGCTCGAACGACCCTGTCAGCAAATGAAGCATTCGAGTCAGGCAAAAAGATTCGACAGAAGATACAAGACAAAGCAAAGCAAACGAAGCTCACCTCAGGCACAGGGTTATTAGGCCCATACGGCTCGACTGGGCACTTGACATTGCACGGGTCAGCGGCTCGGAGACTAGTGATGCTCCTCACCTTCGACTCGACTGCGTCATCATCGAGCTCATCGCCAACATCCTCACGCGCCCACATGGGTGGACGCGAGTGCGGAGCGGCTGCACCCGAAGCCTGAAGAAGGTGGCGATGAGGTGAATTCCACCTGTCTCGCGCCCAAGACTTTTCAGAAGGCCACGAAGAAGCGTCAGCAAGGGCTGAGTCGCCTCCCTGTCCTCCTTCGACAGCGGGTGCGCCCACGCGTTCGTCTTCCGCAACTCGCGATCAGCCGCGAAGTCGGGAAGCCCTTCCTGGTCGCACCTGATGTAGAACCACTTCTTCCGCCAGCCCTGGACGGAGTCGGACTTCTTCATCTGAAAGTAGGAGGTGTCGCCACGCACCTGGATGCCGAAGCCGCCGACTGGATACACCTGCTTGCTCTTCCCCACGTTCCTCCTCACGAGGAATAGCGACTTCCACAGCAGCCAGTTGGGTGCGATTCCCAGGAAGCACTCGCAGAGCACGAAATAGCTCGCGATGCTCAAGACGCTATTGGGAGTCAGATCGTGGATCTGAATCCCATAAGCGTACAAGAGACCACGGACGAAATCGTGGAGGGGGAACCCGAAACCCCGCGGAAGGAAATCCACGAAGCAAACGCGTTCCCCCTCGCGAGGAGCGGGGAATACCTCTTTCCCGGGAGCGCGCACCGTCGCCTGATCTGCCGGCGGCAGCAGCCCCTGCGCGCGGAGGGCCTCGAGGTCGGCCTTCTTCACCGACGATTTGACCCAGTCGCCGTCGGGCTTCTTCATCACGCTCGCCTCGGCGGCGGCGACGGCGCCAGCAGCTTCCCCCTCTTCATCGCGGCCTTGCTCATGGAGGGCGGAGGAAAGAAACTGGCAGAAAAGGCAACAATGGCGGAGAGAGAGCAGCGGAGACGAGGGCAGAATGGGGATGGAATGAACTGTTCGCCGCCGCGGTGAAAAGTATATACCGCGTGGCCAGTTAATCCAGGCCGTCCTCAGCGAAACCGCACTTCACAACATCATCTGGCCGTCCACGTGTCGCGCGGAGATAGCAACCGTCGCCGGCCACGCCGCCCACTACGCACGGGAATCAAGGCGCCATCATCACACCGCGAAATTTTCGCGCCCAACGGTCAGTACAAAGCGGCAACCGCTGTCTCCAGTCAATACTGACAGTGGGACCGCACTGTCACGTCCCATCGGGCACAGAGTGCGCCAAAAACGTCAGCGCTGACGTCAACCGCGAAGGCGTAGGAAGTAAGCCAACGGGCTGATTGAGAACTCGAACAGTTCATTCGAGTGCAAGAAGATTCAGTAAGCTCCAAGAGCTGAACAAACTTGTGCAGTAAGCCAAACCGGCCGAATACACAGTAAGTCACGCAAAGCCAGTCGCGACTCCAACAGGTCGAGTCCCTTCTTTACTCCCATCGGGAGCGGGCTTTTCGACTGAAGAAAAATTGAGTTTAACCTCAATTGCAAGCAATTCAGCTTAATCTCGGGGGCTACTCCCATCGGGAGCGCTGTTCGCGCTCCCGAGTGACTCAGAACATTAGCAGTCGAAAAATCACCGACTAAGGCTGTACGCACAGTGTTTTACCCAGCAGTCGACGGTTCGACTAAGGAATCCTCCATAAGCCCTGAACGGCCGGAGTCGACTAACTTTACTTGTTCCTTTCAGGAACCCGATGGCGTGCCCAGGAGGAAGGAGTCCTTTACCCGACTCTACGATTCGACTAAGCACTCGGGGGCTCCTGTCGTGGGGTCACTCTTCGACTACCCCACGGTGGGGATACCTGGGTCACGCCAAGCCTATCAGCCTTATGACGAGGGCCCAAGGAAGGCCCAAGGAGGACGACGTGCGGCCCAAGATAGTCGACGTTAGGTCATGTGACCCAGCCATGCTTGTAAGCGCCATCGGCACCGTTCACCTGAGACCTAGCCTACCATATAAAGGCTAGGAGGGTCCTTCGTCTAGGGTACGCTCATAGCCGCCACCACAAACCCTAGCGAGATTGCCATCTCGCCATTGTAGCCACAACTCGCCATTCAATACCAGACAAGCAGGAAGTAGGGTGTTATCCTCCGGGAGCCTGAACCTGGGTAAACGCCTTGCTTGTCAGCCGTCGTGATCACCAGCGCTCATCTCTCTCCCCTTCAATCAACCCGGGGTGCACAACCCAGGGATTTGTCGAGTCCACACCTCGTCAGCCGGCAATCCCACCCCCTCCAACCCAAAGTTTAGGGGTTACCGACGTTGGCTCGGGTGGTGGCAGTGCAGTGCGAGAGGAGATTGCAGAGGAGAAACGGTGGTGAGGAGAGAAACAAGGAGGGAGTGGAAGGATATAAGGAGGAGAATGGGAGTCAGGACACACCAAGCTCAATGTCTAACGTCTAACGTCGAATCGTGCCCACAACTATTTCCCTCTCATAGATAGCTTACAAAAATAATTTTAGTGTTGCATGAATGACGTTTGTAACTTGTACCGATAAACGGTTTGCTATCAATCACATGTACTCCCTCCATTCCAAACTAGTTGACTTGGATTTGTCCAAATATGGATGTACCTATACTTGTTTAGTGTCTAGATACATCTATGTGTAGACAAATGTGTGTCAACTAATTTGGAACAGAGGGAGTATATAACATGGAGTTGTATCGTCTTCTTTTTTTTACAGTTGGGCATGGTTTTGTTGTTCCTGCACGCTCTTTTTTTTCTCGACTTGCAATTGACTATGTGTATGGATGTGGTTACTTTATTTATAAAAGGGAAACGATATATTTTGATATATCTGTTTATAATTTTGAGGATATTCGAAAATTCGAAAATGTGTTGTCCTTGTCCATATGGTGAGTGGGATCGAGCCAACGAGCCCACACAACACTGAAAGCACACGTACGGGGGAGGAAGGTGTCCATGCGGCTTCGGCGTCGGGCGACTGGGCACGGTGTAAATGCCACGTGAGAGTGGGCCTCGCGCCCTTCTATATAGCCGCCTACGGGCTGCCTGGTCTGCATCGCATCCCACGACAGCCACAGCCTCCCGTTGCATCAGTGCGGCAACTCTTCCCCGTCTCCGCCGAGATCAGGAGAGACGAGCCCGCAGCGGAGCGGAGCGAGCTCGCAGCCGTCGTCGCCGTCTCGGTGAGCGCCACTGCCTCTAGCTTCTCCCCTAACCACCCTCCTCCGGTCTGTAACTCCGCCGCGTAGCCCGCGGATCTGATCGGCTCCGTCGACCCGATCGATCTGGGTGTCGTGTCCCGGGGATAGGAGCACGACAGAATCGGCAGGATACGGTGGATTACCACGATTTGAGGAGAAACGGGATGAGGAATCAGAGAACAAGGATGGGGAACAGAGAACGGGAGACGAGAGAGTTCAGATTTCCATCATATTCAACATAAGGTCGTTCTGGTTACAAGCCTCATACATATACTGCTCCTACAAAGCGTACACGGAAGTGGCACTCGGCCCATCTCGTATCTCAGGCCCAGGTCATAAACCATACGGTGACAGCCCATAGCCGGGGTGTTACACTCTCCCTCCCTTGAAACTCGGCTTGCCCTCAAGCCGATGATGAACAGTCTTGACTCAAAAATGCCTCCAATCTTGTCTGGCCAAAGAGCAATGCCACCTGGATCATATGGTAGTACCAGGTTCGTGTAGATGATCTTACTGTGAATCAAAAGCTGATGAAAGAGATGACAATCCTGATGTATGTAATTGGTAGCGTTTAATCCTCCCAGACTGGAGATTTTGTAAGAACATGACAGCACTTCCTATGGTCCCTTGAGATTGTCGATGAATCACGTAACCCACTCTTGCTACGAACATTTGCACGTGCCCATGCAGGCCTGACAATACAGTGATACATGGTGCCCACAGATGGCCTGACACAGGAGATGCATGTATCTCATAATCAGGGTGCCCCAAACGAGACGAGTATAATTTTAGCAAGTCTCGAGCAATATTGTCCAGAGGAAGCTTCATGTAGTTCTGCGCTAGCTGCACTGTCATGTGTCCCCAATAAACATATCTGATATCACAGTCAAGCCCATCCTAAAAAGAGTCCCATTGGCTACCAGAAAAATATGCTCGCTTGCATTTGTAAGTCGGAGCACCAAAACTGACAATCAACTGTGAAATTCCAGGATTCCATAACCTTATCCCACATACGAATAGGCAAAAGAAGGCCAGAACAAATAAGCATGACAGACACCCGCTTGAGAGCAGTATCAAAGTACCGAGGAAATGAGCAATTGATACATATACATTGGGCGGAATCGCATAAGAAGCTCTGAGGAACTGTCCAGCTAACTCCAATCTAAATACGCCCATGTGAACCCATGTACTGAGGTGGACTCCATCAATCTTACATAGATGAGTGCGGTTTCCTTGAGCAGCGACAAGTATTTTATATGGTAGCCATGACCGAGGCAAGCAAGAATGACCAATGCCACCAAGCTTATGCTGCGCTTCCATTTTGTAGCTGGATGCTTTGATCATCTGACAGTATGCATGGACAGCTTCACCATGATAACTGAGCAGCCGTGCTATAGACCATATCATCCTTGTAAGAAAAATACCAACAAACATCGAACGAGTGCAGCGAGCAACCTCGGTAATGTCCAAGTTATTCATCCAAAGTGTAACCTTCAGAATCCACCAAAAGTTGCCACATAAACATTCGAGGACATTGATAGAAAGACATTGCACTGGTTCCATCACGATGCTGGGAGAAAAAATACAGCATTGTACCTCCACTGATTTTCTGGCTGTACAAGTAAACTGATCACCTTGACCTTGATCAGAACTCAACCTGAATTCCCATTTCAGCATACAAGTGATGCAGCACTTGTCCATCAGTTCATTTCTTGAAAAGATCCAAAGCACAATCTGAGGCATATGTTTCAAACTACCTGCCAACCATTTCGTGTGATTGCGGAAAACTTCTGGCACTGGTGGCGGGTAAGGTGGTCGCAGTAATCGAACTCTTGAGAACCTATAGAAATCTTCACTAACATCTCCCATACACCAGTCTCTTGCCTGAAGTTCCAGCACAAAAGTGGTGACAAGGACTTGCAAAGTAGTTCCAGTAATATGTTGTTCACACCAAACTGCAGGAGCATGATAAACTACACTGCTAGGTTGCACGCATTGGATATCTTGCACCCATTCCTTGACCCCAAAAAGAAGATAATCAATGACTTGCACTTTCCTGGTATACTGACATACCATGATGATTTTCAGAGTACCAACTGAATTCACATGAAAGATGCCAACAAGAATTCTAGGTTCCAATTGGTGTGTGGCCGTATAGGTTACCTGGCAAACTGAGCCAAACTTGTGAAACCTCAATTTTTCCACAGAGTTGTTTGCCTCGATTAAACAAGGATTCCACGACAAGCAAAAGCATCTTGGAAAAGTAAGAAGTGCCCTGCCTGATTGAAATATACCACCTGGATCCCAATTGTTCTGTACAGCCAAGTCAGTAACAGTGTAGCCCATGTACCAATCATTCCTGTACAGAGGTAGCTCAGAATTGGAAAAATTCCAACAGCTTGCAAGTAGATTCAGGTTACCACAGATATAGAAATGCTCCCAGTATCTTGTCCCTTTACTCAACAAAGCCTGGGCAGAGTACATCCATGGGGGTTTCGGCTGCAAACAGGGCCAAATACCTTGAGTTGCCGGGCAAGAGGAAGTTAGTCGCTCGCCGTCTTCATCACTCGGGAAAGACGGCCATGGCATTGGGCGCGGCACACTGCTATCACAGAGGCTCCTATCTGGAGAAGGGTGTGGACAAGCTGTCGGCGCACCCACCGGTGCCTGAGTAGTGATGTGCTTGTCGCCATTGTCAGGGAGACATAATGTCGAACAGCTCGTGGGTGCCATGATTATGCGGCCAACTGTAGCAGGTAAGATGTCATCACCCTCGCGATCATCCTCGACGTTGGTAGTGCTCAGTGCCGAGGTATTGTGGGATGCCGGCAAGACGACCAACACCTCGCAGTCGAGGGCCTTGTCGATGATGGGGTCGATTGTGGCTTTGTGGACCTTGGGGAAGACCTCACGGAGGGTTGTGGATGTGATGACCGTGAAGGGCGTTGCCAGGGTGGAAGCCGATGGAGTCGAAGGAGAGTCCAGTGGATCCACCTCTACTCGACCCCAATCAACCACGACCGGTTCGGCGTTGGGCAGCCTATGAACGCTGATGGATGGCGGGGCGTGCTGGATGTCCAGAAGGCAGCACCCATCATAGATGCACCGACCATGCAGTGCAGCTCTAGCTTGGCTCGCCTCGTGCCATGACTGGAACTCTACAAACACATCCAGATGTGTGGGTTGATGCCGTAGGCACAAATCATTCACTCCATACACATCAAAGATCTGGCCAAGTACCTTCTCTGTCACTGGATAGATCAAGTGGGTAATAGAAACATGCAGAACGCAGCTGCGGATTGGTTCCTGGTGGCGTGACATTTCGTCGAACAGGTGGCGGGCATGAATTGAGGTGGTGATTTTTTTGTGGATTTCTGTGGAGGATAACCTAGTGGATTGTAGCTCCTACACAGATCAAACCTTGGCTGGAATTACGGTGCTCGAATTGTCACCAACCCTTCCTTGGATTTACAGATCGGAGTGCTTGGAAGCAAATACTTGTGGAGGATCAACTGCTCTGATACCAAATTGTCGTGTCCCGGGGATAGGAGCACGACAGAATCGGCAGGATACGGTGGATTACCACGATTTGAGGGAGAAACGGGATGAGGAATCAGAGAACAAGGATGGGGAACAGAGAGAACGGGAGACGAGAGAGTTCAGATTTCCATCATATTCAACATAAGGTCGTTCTGGTTACAAGCCTCATACATATACTGCTCCTACAAAGCGTACACGGAAGTGGCACTCGGCCCATCTCGTATCTCAGGCCCAGGTCATAAACCATACGGTGACAGCCCATAGCCGGGGTGTTACACTGGGCTGCGTGTTTATCTTTCGGTGGATCACGCGAATCCGCCGGTGATCGTTCTCGCTACCGTGCTTGCTATGCAGCGTCGCTTCCACGCTATAGTATTGGCGAATCTGTCCGCGCCTTTCGCTTTCTGCCCCGCGAATCCGATTCGATTCCGCTCCTTGCGCGCGCTGTAGCATGTAGGTAGATCGGCGAGGCGCGAGGCTGTGATTTCGCGGATCTCGTTGCGGGCGATCCATCCATTACCGCTGAATTCTGTGGGCTGGGCTGTACTCCAGTTGCTTGAGAACAAATGGGCGGGGAGAGATGCGGGTGGATAAAAGTGGGTCTGTGTAGATCTCTGGGGCTGGCTAAACCTTCTCCTTTTTTGTTCTTTGTTGTGGAGCAGGAGCAGAGATGGGGCTCTCGTTCGGCAAGCTGTTCAGCCGCCTCTTCGCGAAGAAGGAGATGAGGATTTTGATGGTGGGTCTTGATGCCGCTGGTAAGACCACCATCCTCTACAAGCTCAAGCTCGGAGAGATCGTCACCACCATCCCAACCATCGGTAAGTGTGTTATGCATCCTCTGCCTTTGCTTTGCACGATGTTTTAATTGTAGGAAGGTGCTACAGAGCACATTTGTTTGCAGAAATTCAAACTTAAATCATATTAAAAGAGCACTGCTACTATAATGTTGTTGTCTAAGTTAAAGCTAGCTTGTTACCTATCTGTGCGATAAGTCGTCAAGATTTGGATCTCACTTGGGTTAGAACTTAGAAGTAAAGCAAATTGGAATCAGCAGTTAAAACCACCTGGGTTTCACCTTTCATTATTAAAATAACTTAATTTTGGAAATTTGCAGGGTTTAATGTCGAGACTGTCGAATACAAGAACATCAGCTTTACTGTTTGGGATGTGGGGGGCCAAGACAAGGTAAGAAAGTGTAATCATTGTCAGACGGACAAAACATGCATCCCTTTGTTAACATGTTACTTTCTCGCCCGCCATTGATGTTAAAGATCCATATTACTTCTGTTGTCATAAACACAAACCTTGCGCTGCAAACTTATTCTTGCATTGTTTTCTATATCAAAACAGATCAGGCCCCTGTGGAGGCACTACTTCCAGAACACGCAGGGACTCATCTTTGTTGTCGACAGCAATGATAGGGAGCGTGTTGTTGAGGCGAGAGACGAGCTCCACAGGATGCTGAATGAGGTAATGCACTAGTGTGGTTGCAGTTGTTCCAAAGTTTTCCAGTTTGCAGATATCCTTATCCGGGGTCTGTATACACTAGTACACTACTCTGATTTTTGGTTCAATAATCCTACAATCATAAGCATGCGAAGATAGCTCAAGTGTTAAGCTGCATTATTCTTCTATTCAGTCCTGTCTTTAGTTATTATTATAAGAACCCACTGATGAACATTTAGCTTTTCTTTCCATTCTATATTAACTAATTCCTAATTGTTGGGATAACTTTCTGTGATATAGGATGAGCTGCGTGATGCTGTGTTGCTTGTATTTGCAAACAAACAAGATCTTCCGAATGCCATGAATGCGGCCGAAATCACTGACAAGCTTGGCCTGCACTCCCTGCGTCAGCGGCACTGGTAAGGAAATTCACACACATGTTTCAGAATCTCTTTACCTTCTAATAGCTTAGTCAAAGGTTCCCTGGTGTTCTGCAACATTTTTGGATGTTCTATACTGAATGTAACGAACTTCAATACTGTAGGATTTATTTGCAAATACATCTAGTGTATCCAAAATAAAATTAGGAGGCATCCTTATTTCTGGAATCATATAGGACGTGGCTGGGGATAACGAATGTTGCTTAAGCATAGTTCACATTCATTTATGGGCTACTTCTCATGTCTTGAGCTGAATTTTAGAACCCCTCTAAGATAAATGTTAGTGTCACTGTGCCATTTGGATTCGTAAGGCGTGCATCCTGGTGCTAAAATGAATTATTTTCCGGGTGCAGGTACATTCAGAGCACTTGTGCTACATCCGGCGAAGGATTGTATGAGGGACTTGACTGGCTCTCCAACAACATTGCCAACAAGGTATACGTATTAGCCTTTGGCCCTAAATTTCTCATTGAACATCTTCTTTGTAATCTGCTGAATCTCCGTAAGCTATTGCACTTGCTAAAGTGATATGGCCATTAGTGGCTGAAATAAGTAGAACACTAGCCAACCACGCACTTCACCTGCTATTTATTACAGCTGCTTAATGCAGTTTGGGGGTTCAGCCTGAACGAATTTGAACAATCTCACACCAGCACTCCTCTCTCTATATACTACCTTGTTTGACAAGATTGTGTACTATCACACACCGATACTTGCACCTTATGCTCTGATCAGACGTGTCTGACGACGTTTTCTTTTCATTTGTTTTCCCAGGCTTGAAGTGTCTTGACAGCGCTTCAAGGAACAAAGGCCCTTGGTTGTCTGAAGAACTCACTGCTACCATTTTACATATTGTGATATATATACACTCTACAACAGATAGTATGTGTGCTTATGTGTGGACAGAAGCTCTCCTTTGAGTGAGCTAGTATCAGGTTGTTTCCTTCGTGTGGGTATTATCAGTGTTTCTCCTCGGTTTTACAAGGTTTACTGTGCCAACCATGTGTATGTACCCCTCTGCATTTGAGATTTAGTAAAAATTGATGTCCGTTGCCAATCTTCGTTATCTAGGTGATGTGGATGGTGTAAATTCCTAACATATGTGTGAGCGCTGTTTTCACTAGTTCTGATAGCTTGGATCTGGTTCCTTTGGTGCTTTTGGTCTGGCAGTCGGTATCGTTACACACGTCACCAGTATATGCGGAAATCCACTCACGTAATGTGGAAATCCACTCACGCTCATCATTGCCGCATAAGGCATGGAGTTGTTTACTTGCAGGATCAGTTTCTGCAGTAGCTTTGTGATTGGTGAAATATTTGATGTTTATGTATAATCAGAGAACGACTCGGACATATGTAGCTTTGTTTTTCTAGGATGGTGAAACCGTGAACGCATTCACACAAAAGGAATACAACGATACAAAACCTAATCAGAGAGAATCAGTTTCTGCAGTAGCTTGTATCATGATATATTATCTCGGCTTGCAGTACATAATGACTGTCAACAAGAATTGTTGCCTTACTTGTCTTCCTCTGTTGCAACTCTTGTTTGGCTCATCTAAAAAAACTCTTTGCTTGGCTAAATAAAACTTGCCAAAATGTATCCAAGATGCTCAACTCGAGTTACATATACAGCATACCAAAAGTCATGTATCAACCAAAATGATGGAGAAGTTACATCTTGTAACCGAGATACAACAGGGCGGGATATTCAGACGAAGTCACATCAAAGTTCCGTCGGCTGAGCTCCACCTTTTCATCAATAAAACGGTCAATGTGCTGCCGTTGCCACAGATATCCAAGTATGGTACAGTCCATCAGTTTTTGGCCTGAAAAGCATACTATCAATTTAACACATGCTCCAAATGAAAGCAATAGTATGGCAAAATCTAGGGAACATATAGATTACTCGAGACTCTAGGGAGGTAGGCATGGGAGAGATCTACTCACAAATAAATATTCCGGGGATCGATCTCGTTAAACAAATTGATGTAGAAGCGGAATCCATCTGGACTGACATCCCTGCAGAGGAGACCTGAGGAAGAAAATGATATTAGTTAGTTCTTTCAGTCTGGGACTATGCCTTGCACATACTTGGAAGTAGTAATCGCAAAGACCTTTGTTTTCTGCATTTAGAAGATGCTCCTTTGCTAAAGCTGGTGCAATCCCCAGTGTAAATGCGGCGTCGCTCGGGCTTATTCCTTTCTGAAGAGCATCTGGCTTTTGCGCAAGTGATGAGATTCTTGCAAATACCTATGTTTATGGTGGGAGATCAGTATGACTATGCAGCTACTAAATATGGTAGCACAAGGCAAATGTTGAAAACATCATGGAAACATGTGGATACCCACTACCAAAAATGAACCAGAACCAGTCATTCATTTCATATTTTTGATTTAAACTACAATCTCGCTAAGAATCAGATTTGCCAGGTCATAATCAAGGCACAATTTTGTGTGTGGCTGCTAGCACACTCCTGCTATGTGTGGATACAAAAGACATCTAGACTTATTATTGCCACGGATTACCTCATCATCACTATGCGTCTTGGTCTGGATCACCTTCACTCCACTATCAAATTTCCGGAGCATTACTGGGCTGCTTATTACAAATCAACATCTATAAGCAAAACATCAAAACCATAATTAATGGCTGGCGACAAACCAGCTGAAAAGGTATATTCTTGTTTTTACAAAACTATATCTAGGAATAAGATTACTCTTATTTTTACACCATCTTGTATTTGTATATTCTGACAATTAAAGGCATCAGCAAATATCAAGAAAACGATATACATACACATCAAATTTCTCCCAAAGGGAGCAAGCTTGCAAAAGATCCTCTGGTGAAATCAACTCTAGAACAAACAAAAATCAATTTCAGAACACAAGTCACAAAGGAATTTCTTCTAGATATACTCATCAGCAAGAGCACATACCTGTTCCCCTGGCACGGTTGAAGAGACAGTAGACATCGACTAGTGCCATCATACCACCTGCTCTCTCAACTGGTATTCTTACGAAGTCAGCCAGCTGATCATGAAACGAGTGAAAGATGCCTCAGTAAATCTTAAGTATAATGTAGCGTGACTGGAAAAATCGGAAGAAGGAAAAGATGGGCCTTCAAAGAAGAAGGAAACTATGAAGGCATGAAAAATTCCTCATTCCTGCAAACTGAATATGCAAGAAAGAAAGCGAGAGGTCTTTCTTGCATCTTAAATGGTGGGAAGTAGACCCTACCCCCCTCAAACACAGGGCAGGTTTATTTTTCTAGGTGAGATTGTTTTCACTAGCTTGATGGGGACTTAAAGGTGATGTAACAGCATATGGCCCAAAATAACTGAAAGCTATTATACCCAACCAGCTAAACAAGGCCCTAAAGGGCTCCAAATTTGATCAGTTTTATCTATAAGCAGCATGAAAATACTGAAGCATACCAATGACCAGCAAGTACTATTCAATTTGGGTAGAGGTTCCCACTGGATGAAAGGAAAGGAAAACGTCTGTTTCCGTCAAGCTCAAACAATAGACTGGACATTATGCTGCTGTGCTTACATTATTTGGTGATGAATCCCAAGCTAAACATTTGGTAATTGGCATTATAAATTCATGCATTATTATTCTCATTGCAATTCAACTACAACTAAGTGAGAGTTTCCAACAGAAGTGCTGGAAAACCATAAGCCAGCACAAATTACCTGTCTTGAAAGCTGCTGATGGTACAAAGCACCAGCAGTTTCTTTTGTCACAGGCGACACGATGCCAACGCTCAACAGCAAATCCTGCATATCTTGCTTAGAACCCATCTCTTCATCATTGGAATTTGATTGGTTCGTCAATAGTTTTTGCCTCATTCTCTCTGCTAATTCCATCATTTCCTTGGCTTTGCTCTGTATAAGAAGGATGTTCACGAAGTTATGACCGATTCATTGCAATTTAGAACTCTAAGTGGTGGAGTACAAACCATGAGGGCGTTGAGATCCTGGAAGGCATCCTGCAAGTTCTGCCCGGCACTCTCCCACGTTTCCTGCTCCTTCCGCAGTATCCCTGACACTCCAACCACGGGCATCCTGATCGCAAGATCCTCCTGCGCCAGGGCTGCCTCTGCCACCGAGGGGCCACTCGCGGGAGCAGCCGCGGCGGTCACCTCCCAGACCCTCGCGCGGATGGCCTCGACCATCCTCCCGTAGAACACATCCACGTCGGCCTTGCAAGTGACGACGACATCGACGACCTCCGATCGCGACGGGGGCAGGGAGATCTGGAGGCGGATGCGCGGGTGATGCGACGAGGAGGAGGATGAGGAGAAGAGGGAGCGGAGGGGGTTGTGGTTGTGCCTGCGCTGGGGAGGATACGGGTGGACGATGGACGCGAGCGGGAGGGCACGCGCGGAGAGGGAGGGCTCGTGGAGGAAGATGAGGCGGTGGGAGGTGAGCGCGAGGAGGCAGCCGCGGAGGGGCGCGAGGCGGGGATTCTCCTCGGGCTCGAGGTCGGCGAGCGGAAGGAGGTACCGCTCAATCTCGCCGGCGGAAAGTACCGGGCGGCCGGACGCCGTGACGGTCGCCGACGGGAGCCAGTCGGCTGCGGCGACGGACATGGCTGTTGGGTGCTTGGACTTTGGAGGTTTTTCCGGTCGCCGTGGTGATTTTTGTGTGAAGTTGGTTCAATTTGGGTCTCGCTAATCCGTGCCACATGTGCAAATAATCCAAAGCACTTGCTCATAATACAATTCTAAAAAAAAAACAAAAAAACTTGCTCATGATACAAACCAAAATGAAAAAAAATCCTGACACAAAAATATATGTGCATTCCGTGAGTGGAGTTTTTTTTTGGCTCCCGAGCTACGGTGCTGCCGCAAATTTAAAAATTCGAAAAACATATTTATGTGTTTCACAAAATTCTGAAAAATAGTATCCAATATTATACCCACTAACATGTAAAATATCAATTTCAAATACTTTGTATTTTGAACTACACAAAAATTTAAAAAAATGTGGATCTAAGTATGCATATTTTTAAATCTCCAAGTTTTGTCAGATTTGTTATTTTTGTGTAGCCCATAATATAAAATATTTCAAATTAACATTTTGCATGTTTGTGGGACATCAATCGCTACATCCGATTTTTTCAGTTTTTTGAAAATCATAAATATGATTTTTGATTTTTTTTAAATGGAGGGAGCACTGGATCTCGGGAGCCAAAAACACTTTATTACGATACTAGCAAATGTGTTCATGTGTTGCAACGGGAGAAACAAATTCGCGTACCCCTTAGCAAACCTTCCATGTTGCGAACTCTCTTCCTCGTCATTATAACCGATTGTGGTTACATTGTCCACCTATTCATCATGCACGTGATCAATCATGAGGCGATGACCAAGCGGTCATTGACGCTTGGATGGGAGGTTAGGTACTAAACATAGTGTAGTCGTATTGTATGATGTCCACGGTCGACATGTTTTGGGAACAAAACAATCATAGATAACTTTTTTTTAGATAAAAAGTATATATTAATATCACGGAGATACCAATTACACTCAGCCTCTGTAACAACGCATTGACCTAGCGACAACACGGATGCACACAGCCCAGAAAAATAAGAAGAATTACAAAAAGAAAAGTCCCGCTATAATGATCTATTCCTTGTAGCAGCAGGCCTAACACCACCAAAACAGCACCAGAAGTACATCTTCTCCAAAAGCGACGCTTCCAAGAAAGGAACAATGCTATAGTGTCGTCGCCGCTCTGATCATAGATCATAGGTTTTCATCTCAAGAAAATCCACACTCGCAAAAGCAATGCCTTCAACAAGGTCATTGTTAGGCACAACCAATTAAGGCCAGACCTTGGGTTTTCACCCTGAAAGTTTGGACTCTGAACTTCTCCTGTGTTGTCGCACCCACTTGCCTTTACCGCTGCTCCAAGTTACAAATCACCAAGCAAATTCCTCATCGCCACCAGGAATAGAACCACCATTACTAGTCTTCAAATCTAGGCCTCCATGTCATTCTCCGCACTCTGAGTTCACCGTGAAACAGAAAGGCATGTCCCCAATGGCAACAGACTGCAGAGCTTCGTGACACTTCCTCTGAAACCAAACGGTCAGAAAAAAATATGGCCGCGCGCGACCGAATCCCACCCGATCCTGCAATCTCCAGGCTTGATTGCCCAATGGAGTTCGCCGACGGAGCCTTCCAGAACTCGACAATCCGGCCAGATCGAAAAAATAGGTGTCATGCAGATCTTCTTCTTGGCGCAAGCGGAACCCTAGGACCACCGCCTTTATTCTTGCTCCGAGCCCACAGCCCCCCACGCCGCCGGTCGGTTCCCTACGAGAGGAATGAGTGGTTCAACCGGCCCAACAACCATGGTTGGTCCCAGATCGAATGCAGCATTCAGGAGGCTGGAACGCACCCCATAGTGGGCCTCACGTCGCTGCCTCTAGAACCACCGCGTCTGCCCTTGTCTCGCGCTGCCGCTTCCCTTCCGCGCGCCGACGAGCGCCACACACGGCGGGCGTCGCCGCCCCGCGGCCTGGTCTCACACCTGCGCCGCCATGAGCTCGGACCCCCGTGCGAAGAGGAACGAACGGGCCGCGCCATCCCCGGTCGCCGCCTTCGACGGCTAGGCGTGGCCGCCACCGCCGGCGCCGGCGGCAGCGGCCGGAGGGAGAGGATCTGATGGTGGTTTTTAGGGTTTGTAGTTGCGCCTTCGGAGCCGCCCTCGCGCGAGCGGCCCGGGAGGAAAACGATTCGCTCTTCTTCCAATCATAGGTAACTACACTTAAAAGATGTAGTATAAGATACGCCACAGCAGTAAGAATCACAAATCATCGAGAAATTTGTATTTACCTTAAAATTTGAGAGCATACATCAAAATCTAGTGAGAAGATGAATATAGTCGTAATAAAGTTGTCGATATATCAACAACAAAAACCACAGAGGGAACCACTATCTAGCAGGGTCATTAAATTTACACTGCAGTTTTATGTGAGGGTATCGACTTGCACCAATGCAAAATCTTAGAAAAAAAAGGGATAAAACTCTTGATGACCGAGTCCCTACACAAATGTATTTCTTACAATGTTTGATTTTTTTAACTCAGTCGTTGTACATTTTCTTCACCTTCTCTTTTGACTTCTTTCTTCCATAGGTCTCCCCTTGTTTGTTCCCAGAGTTGGACTCCAAGTTCCTTCCTCCCTATCTTCATCATAATTATCACCATCCAACTCCGGGGAGTATGTGATACTTGACCTCCTCTGTGGCGGAGCTTCATCATCCCTTAACCTCCACTTCTCATTTTGCACTACCAATTTCCAAAGATGTTAAGTTGGAACAAAATTGGTTTGCCCTTCGAAGAGAACATTTGAAGGTACCTTTAATTTGTAAAATGAGATTCTACATTATTTGGAGATAAATATGAGACACGTGACATAAAAAAAAGAAAACAGTAAACTCGCATAGTCATAAATGGTGGGACCACTTGGAGGTGCATTCCTCACTTGATCCAAGCAACCACTCCACCAGCTACAACAAGTTATGATCATCTTCCACCAGCCTTGTAGAGGTCTCATTGGGCGAGCCAATTGCGATGGAACAAGTTATCGATAAGTTGCCAATAGTTGTGTCGGGTTTGATCATTTCCCGTGTTCGTATCTAGTGTCACATCTCCCTTCAGCTTTGCCCCATCTTCATCATTTCAATAATTTAATTACCTTTTTCTCCCTTCTTGCATTGAGAAGGATCAAACACATCATCGACATCCAGGGAGTGATCATATTATATATACGATAAAATTTATCAGAGACTGAAAAGGTGTGGATACACAAACTCATCTTTGATCAGAGACACCCAGACACCTTTTTGAATTTTGTGTTAATTTGGCGGCACCAAAAATCCAAAGTTGATTGTACAAGCGTGCTAGTGCCATGTATGGCACGCAGTAATATTGCTAGTGCCAGTTGATTTCTAACATCCAACCGCAGCCCGAGTGCCTGTTGACACCGCCAGTCCACCACTCTGGATATGCCTGTGACGCGGCAGGCGACTATGATCACACGATCACGGCAGCAGCGATCAAGGAAAACAGACCCGCGCTCACATTTCAAGCGTTTCCTTTATTCGATTGCTCACGCAAGAGTTACAAATTCTGATCGAAATCCGAACAAGTGCATTTCCCCGGCAGCAGGCAGGCAGGCACTGTCGTGTCCTGGAGATAGGAGCACGACAGAATCGGCAGGATATGGTGGATTACCACGATTTGAGGGAGAAACGGGATGAGGAATCAGAGAACAAGGATGGGGAACAGAGAGAACGGAGACGAGAGAGTTCAGATTTCCATCATATTCAACATAACTCTGTTCTGGATACAAGCTTCTACTTATACTAATCCTACCACACGCACACAACGGTGGCCCTTGGCCCATGTCATACCCCAGGCCCAGATTACAAACCGTATAGTAATAGCCCATGGATGGGGTGTTACACTCTCCCTCCCTTAAAATTCGGATTGCCCTCAAGCCGATGATGAACAATCTTGAATCAGGAATGCCTGCAATTTTGTACAGCCAGAGAGCAAGTCCACCTGGATCAAATGGTAGTAGCAGGTTTGTGTAGATGATCTTACTGTTAATCATAAGCTGATGAAAGAAATGGCAGTCCTCCTCATATATGTGCCTCGTAGTGTTTAATATTCCCAACTCAAGGCACAACATTTGGGTGTACGCGATTCCACATCCAGGAGGAAGGTACCGCTTAATTCTTGGTATTGTAGAATATCCAGGAAGACACCATGTGCAGTGCTGCACCCTGTCCATTGCCTTTTTCATGTTCTGAATCACATAAGGAGTGTTGAGAAACTGTCCAGCTACAGCTGATGGCATCATTTGTAGGTCTCCTGCAGCCAGACGTGTGATCCTCCTTTTGTTAACAACAGGGTCACATAGTGGAGAAACATCCAATAAGGCCTCAACCAAGTAATGAGGGTAACCAAGCATTGCTGCAATATTGTATTGGAAAATACCACCATATCCTGTACCATGCGAAGGTGGCAGCCAAGATTGCAATTGAATTGTATCTCTTGGGACATGAACTATGCTGGTACCAGAGAATTCCACTTCAGGTGATAGCCTTCCATTTGTACCAAATTTCTGTATAACCAGTGAAGAATTGCACGGCTTAATGAAATGCAATAGAGAATTTACCCAAGGTATCAGTTCTATATAGCCCAGTTGTATAACTTGTTTGCCTGACGCAGAAATGGAATTGGATTTCTCCTCTTGCTCAGATTTTATGAAGAAATAGCAAATTCCACCACTTTGCCTACATGCAACTGCCACTAACATTCCACTGAATAAGCATGGCACTTTCCATTCCATGCTCAATGTATTACCACCAACGCTTGTACACTCCAAACAACTTGCTCGATCAGCTGAACTAGATTGCTGTAGACGCTCACACTGCCAACGGTCCCAGGCCTCCCCAATATTATAGAACTCATACAAGAAATTTCTCAATGTAGTAAGTACTTGTAAATAATGTCCATCAGAGGAGCTAGTCCAATTTAAGAGATAATAACTGACAGCATAGCTGCTCGGATCCTCATGTGGCTGACATGTAGATAGTCTCACAAATATATCTTCAGCAGTTGTACATGGATCTTTAGCACTATCTGCTTCTGAATGGAACTTGAATGACAACCATGACATTGGCTGTAGAACCCGTCCTGGCTGCTTGATATTAACATTTGCATCTGGCGTGTATATGGGTATCAACACATGAATGTCATCCTCAAAGCACTGGGACAAACAGGGAACTATGGCTATGTTCGACGCCATAAAGGTGCTCGGTGCTGGCTCAACAGTGCCACCGCAAGCTGTACTAGTGCGCTTCTCAGTGAAGGAAGGCCATGGTGCTGGCCAAAAACACCAACCCTTGGGGATGCAAGCATCTAGTGGGCGTTGTCGACATAAGCTCAAGGGCAGGAGGCGACCACCGAGGTGAGGTTGGTGTGGCAGTTGGAAAAGCAAGAGGTGCACTGCCTGAATGCAACATACCACCTGGATCCCAATTCTTTTGTAAAATCAAGGCAGTGACACTGTAGCTGATGAACCAACCATGTCCAAACAGAGGTGGCTCAGGACTGGAAAAGTTCCAACAACTTGCAAGAAGATTCAGGTTATCACATCTTGGCCCTTTACTCAACAAGGCCTGGAAAGAGTATACCCATGGGGGTTTTGGCTGCAAGCAGAGCAAAGTACCTTGAGTTGCAGTTGCAGGCCAGGAGTAAGTTAGTCGCTTGCTATCTCCATCACACGGAAAAGATGGCCATGGCAGTGGGCGCGGCACACCACCAGCGAAACTCCTATCTGGAGAACAAGCTGTGGATGATGAGGTCATGGTCCAAAGGACCAGAGACACTGCCGGGGGGCTGTCGCCATCGCAACCATGTGCCAGACCACCAGTCGAGTAGGTGGCGGGTGCCACTGCAGCAGTGTCGAGGTCGAGGTTCTCATCACTCTCCGCTGAGACAGGGAGCTTGGGAAAGACGTCGACGGTTGCATCGTTTCTCGGACACACCATCGAGCATGAGGTATGCGTCGGAGTAGCGAGGCTACTGGTGTCGGCGGTTATGACACCGTAGTCTGCACCACACACCATGGGGGCAGCGACCTTGGTGGAGATATCGCTGTGGGTGTACTCATGCTCGCATCCTGACTCCTCGTTGATGATCTCTGGCGAGGAAGAACTGGTGCTCTGTGATGCTGTATGCAACATCTCCGACAGCTTCTGTAGCTGGTCACGGATCTGGTCGCAAAGCTCACCAAGGTCACTATTGGCGGCTGGGGCAGCCGGTGAAACATCCTGAATGTCGAGGAGACAGGATCCCTCGTAGATGCAACGGCCTTGCAAGGCAAGAGCCTGCGCTGCCCTGCGTCGAGATCGAAACTGGACCACCGCCTCCACATGGTCGATTCTCTGGAACAAAGAGATCTTCGCCACACCATATACCTCAAACACCTGCTGCAGTATCTCCTCAGTGACCGGGTAGTACAGATAGAGCACGGTGACGCGAAGAACGCCGCCGGTGAACTCCTCTGGGTAGCTCAACATTTCGTCGAACATGTTGCAGGCAGGAAGTGGGGTGGTGATTTTTTTGAGGATTTTTGCTGGCTCTGATACCAAATTGTCGTGTCCTGGAGATAGGAGCACGACAGAATCGGCAGGATACGGTGGATTACCACGATTTGAGGGAGAAACGGGATGAGGAATCAGAGAACAAGGATGGGGAACAGAGAGAACGGGAGACGAGAGAGTTCAGATTTCCATCATATTCAACATAACTCTGTTCTGGATACAAGCTTTCTACTTATACTAATCCTACCACACGCACACAACGGTGGCCCTTGGCCCATGTCATACCCCAGGCCCAGATTACAAACCGTATAGTAATAGCCCATGGATGGGGTGTTACAGGCACGCACCGTACTCGGGACCGGGAGTCAGGACACGGCGTTCAGCCCCTGGTTCTCCTGCATCCTTGGCAACAACGTAGAGGTTCCGTTGTGCTTGAGGAAGCCAGCATACCAGTGAGCCGAGAGCCTGGCTCGCCGTGGCCGCCTCTCGTCGGCGAAGTCGACGTGGTACAGGCCGTACTTCGACTGGTATCCTCCCAGAAACTCGAACAGATCCATGAACGCCCAGGCGAAATAGCCTCTCACGTCAGCTCCGTTCCTGCAGAACAAGAGAGCCAGCCAGCATTCTCTTCTTTGAAACGAGTGAGTGAACGGGCAGAGTTGCTCTGTTGTAAAGTAAGTGCTGAAGAAACTTGATGTGTTTGGTCTTAGACGCACCACATCGCGTTTAGTGTGCTTTCCATGTGTCTGCTCAAGTAACCGATCCTGTCGGTGTCCTCTAGATTGTCGTCGGCAGATTCGATACCTGGCGAGATGTAATAAGAATGATCCACCCTGTTAATGAATCAACTATATTCATCAGCAATACTTCCATAATTCTTGTCATGGTTTAGTTCAAACAACTACAACCACGGCAAGAGTTATGGAATGGAGGTAGTACTAGCTTCTGGTGGGAAATTGGGATTACCATTCTCTTGCACATAGATGGGAAGGTTCCCATAGGTTTCTTTCAGATACTCCAGTACCAGTTGCAACCCTTTGGGATCACTTGCATTATTTCTTGGGGCACCCTGCAGACCAACAAAAGTTAACTTTGACATTTATTTTCAAACTTATGATATCGTCATTTATAAGCGCGACTTTGTTTGTCTAATCTCCTAATTCAGCTCAGAACATATGAGCCAACAGATGTGTTGGAGTCCTTGTTTATAAAATTAGAAGTGTGTTAGGACTAAACTGTAACCTAGCCTTGTATATATCAGATATGGTAGAGAAGGAAAAGTAACAAGTGATTCCAGAAAATTCCCCAATTACCACATGGTATCAGAGCGGGCGACTCTGGGTGGCTGCCGGCGGTGAATCGGCGGCAAGCGCTGCTGCTGTGGCTTGTGTTGATTGGGTGCCGTAGCAGGAGGGAGGCGGACGTGCCTGGTCAGCTGCAGAAATCCTCGGTGTGGAGGAGGCCGCGGCCGTTGGCGAGAGGAACGGCAGTGTTCGTAGTTGTGGTGGAGGTGAAGGACCAGTTGGTGGAGGTCCTGGTTGTGGGGGTGTGCCGCTAGGAGGAAGAGCAGAGGAGAAGTGCTCGTTACAGGGAGGCTGTAGCAGGGACAAGCGCGGCCGGCCGGCCGGCCGGTGCTGAACTTTGGAGGCTTGGATAGAGAGGTGCTGCTGGTGTTTGCTTGGAGCAGAGAAAGGGAGCAGGTTGAGCTGGACTGTGGAGGCCAACTTTGGTGATTCGGCGGTCAGTGTAGCAAGTGCGCGTGAGTTGTGGGTGTAAGCAGCAATAGGAGACGGAGGTGGGCTGCTTGATTGCTTGAATCGGTGGCTTCGTCGACTGCAGGCATCTGGAAAAGCTTGTCTGCTAGCTTCTGGAAAGGAGGCTGAGGACCTGAGGTGAAAAGGCAGCAGAGAGGATGGCTGGAAGAGTTAATGTCAGGGCTGCTAATAGAGGAACACATCTGGTGAATGTGGAGATGACTGCAGAAGATTTTGTGAAGTGGCAACAATTCAAGAGGATGAACTCAAATAAGAAATATTCAATGGAGACACCCACCATATCAACTTCTGCCGCCTCTACTAATTCTTGTGGTAATATTTCTAAATTTGTGAGCAACGACCAGAGTGTTGTGCCATGGTTAATTGACTCTGGTGCATCAAGACATATGGTGGGGTCTTATAAGGAGTTCTCAAAGTATGCTCCTAATGTGGAAGGACAGGGTGTGAAGTTAGCAGATGGCTCTACCCAAGCTGTTATGGGGACAGGGGTGGTTGTGTGTGGATCTGATATGTCTTTATCATCTGTTCTGCATGTTCCATCATTCCCAATAAATCTATTATCCATTAGTTGCATAACGAAAGAGCTCAATTGTGCTGCTATTTTTTATCCCACATGGTGCTTATTTATGGAAATTGGGACTGGAAGAGAACTTGGGAGGGGGAGCATGCATGATGGACTATATTACCTTGAAAAAGATATATCTCCTATGGTGGCAGCTGCTCTATCCTATTCTCCATTAGGAGAAGTTCTACTCCTTCACCACCGACTAGGGCACATGCCCTTCAGTACTATGGTTCAACTTTATCCTAGCCTTTTTAATAAGATTAATAAGGAGAAGCTGGTGTGTGATGCTTGCCAATATGGCAAACAAACTCGAAGTTCGTATGTGATGTCCAATAATCGCAGCAGTGTGCCCCTTGAGACTATTCACTCGGATGTGTGGGGTCCTAGTGGAGTTTCATCTCTAAATGGTTATCGCTCATTCGTGACATTTATTGATTGTTGTACAAGGGTCACTTGGGTTTATGTGTTGAGGAACAAGAATGATGTGTTTGAATGCTTTGTTGATTTTCATAATATGATTAGGACACAATATAATGCATGTATGAAAATATTTCGCACTGACAATGGCACAGAGTATGTGAACAAGGAATTTGATGAGTACTTGTCCAGGTTTGGGATTATTCATCAGACAACTTGTCCTGGTACTTCGGAGCAGAATGGCTTGGCCGAAAGGAAGAACAGACATCTTTTGGAGGTAACTCGCTGCCTAATGATAGCTATGAATGTACCTAAATTTCTATGGAGTGAGGCAGTAATGACTGCTGCCTATCTAATAAATAGAATGCCATCAAGGATGCTGAATAGTAAAACACCCATAGAATGTTTGAGTGGAAAAAACTCTTATATAGTTCCACCCAAGGTTTTTGGATGTGTCTGTTTTGTGAAAGACTACAGACCATCTATTGGAAAGTTAGATCCTAGAGCTTTAAAATGCATATTTGTTGGATATTCAGGGAAACAAAAGGGATATAAATGTTGGTGTCCTGCTGAAAAGAGGATGTTTGTCAGTATGGATGTGGTATTCAAGGAACATGAATCATTTTACGGTGAGCCAACTGACCTCGCTGATGTGTTTCCTGAATTGTTTAATCATGACGTTTCAGATACAGATTGTGAAACAGGGGGAGATAACGTACATCATGACAATGGTGCAGCAATGAAGGATATGATAGTCGGAGCAATTCCAATTGGTGGCGCTCATGATGATGGAAACAGTATTATGCCAAATACAGAACAAGAGCAAGGGGAGTCACAACACGCACCTGATGAAGCAGTACGGTGGGCTAGGCCTAATGAGGAACAGCAATTACAAGTATATACACGGAAACATAGAGTCATGAAGGAACAAGTGCAGGGGGAGGAAATCAATTCGGAAGAACATGTCACTGAAGCCCAAGAGCGAGAAGCATTAGACAATGAGCAAGAAGCATCAGTTGCACCTGATGCAGTTCCAGAATTGGCTCAACAACAAATATCAAGTCCAGCCTCTCCAGTTAATGATATGCATTCACTCATTTATGATGATCTTGATCTCCCAATTTCTCAAAGGAAACCTACCCGGTCCACTGCTGGGAAATTGCCTTCTAAGCTTGCTCTATATGATGTTTCCAACTATGTTTCGTATAATTCAATTGGCTCACAGTATAAATCTTTTATAGCTGCTCTTGATTCTGCAGTCCCTATTCCTCATGACTGGCAGGAGGCGAAACAACATCCGGTCTGGAGAACAGCCATGCTTGAGGAGATGGCGGCGCTTGATAAAAACAATACTTGGGTACTTACTTCTCTCCCTCCAAATAAGAAAGTCGTTGGGTGCAAATGGGTATTTACACTAAAACAAAGTTCAGATGGTAAGATAGAGAGGTACAAGGCCAGGTTAGTGGCCAAAGGATATTGTCAAACTTATGGGGTAGATTATGGTGAGACTTTTGCACCCGTGGCTAAAATGAATACGATTCGAACCTTAGTCTCACTAGCTGCTAATTACAACTGGAAATTGCTCCAGTTAGATGTTAAAAATGCATTTCTTCATGGAGACCTTCACGAGGAGGTATATATGGAAATCCCTCCAGGTTTTAATAGTAAGGAAACTGAGGGGAAGGTATGCAGACTAAGAAAGTCACTTTATGGACTCAAACAGTCCCCAAGGGCTTGGTTTGGGAGATTCCGGAAGGAGATTTGTTCAATGGGTTACCAACAGAGCAATGCTGATCATACACTTTTCTTTAAGCATTTTCATGGTAAAATTACAATATTGGTTGTCTATGTTGATGATATAGTCATTACAGGCAATGATCAGGAGGAGATGTTAAGTCTTAAGAAGGCGCTGTCAAGATCATTTGAGGTCAAGGATTTGGGAAACCTTCATTACTTTCTGGGAATTGAAGTTGCCTATGGTGCTCAAGGTATTTATCTATCGCAACGGAAGTATGTGCTTGATTTACTCGCAGAAACAGGGATGCTCGATTGTAGACCTGCATCCACACCCATAGATCAAAATCATCGCACTATAGCGGAATCTGGTGACCCGGTAGATAAATATAAATATCAAAGGCTTGTGGGACGTTTGATATACCTATCACACACTAGACCGGACATTGCATACTCTGTGAGTGTTGTCAGCCAATATATGCATGATCCTCGTACCAGCCATCTACATGCCGTGAATCAAATTCTAAGATATCTTAAGAGCTGTCCCGGAAAGGGGATTCTGTTCTCTAGAAATGGACATTTGAATATAGAAGGGTATACAGATGCAGACTGGGCTGGTTGTTTAGACGATCGAAGATCTACATCAGGTTATTGCATGTTTGTGGGTGGCAATCTTGTTAGTTGGAGGAGTAAGAAACAAAGTGTTGTGGCAAGATCAACTGCAGAGGCTGAATTTAGGTCCATGGCATCTGGTTTATGTGAAATGATGTGGCTGAGGATATTGCTCATGGAGCTTAAATTGTTTAATAATTCTCCTCTTCGGTTATATTGTGACAATCAAGCCACAATCAACATTGTGAACAATCCTGTTCATCATGATAGAACTAAGCACATCGAGATAGACCGACACTTCATCAAGGAAAAATTAGATGAAGGAGTAATTCAAGTGTGTTATGTTAAATCTAGAGACCAACTTGCTGATGTATTAACAAAAGGGCTTTGTAATGTTATCTTTATGGAAATCTGTAGCAAGATGGGGCTTATAGATATTTTCGCCCCGTCTTGAGGGGGAGTGTTGGAGTCCTTGTTTGTAAAATTAGAAGTGTGTTAGGACTAAACTGTAACCTAGCCTTGTATATATCAGATATGGTAGAGAAGGAAAAGTAACAAGTGATTCCAGAAAATTCCCCAATTACCACAAGATGTACATTTGCATGGCCACAAGAACTGGAGTTGGCAACTTCCTTGCAAAACACATTGCTGGCACAATTTTTTACCTTACCAAGTGGCGGGTCTGTCCGAGAAACTGCATCGCACAAACGAATCACTTGTTAGAAACACTTCTGCAACTATTTTCAATTACGTTTGTCTAGTAAAGTGGTGAACAGATAGCATACTTTGAGATTGAAATAGGTAAGAAAAATAACAGTTCCTGGATGCAGTAGTGTGGCAGAAAACGTAACCAGGTGACAGAAAAACAACACTCTGAAGATAAATAACAGACATTAAACATGTTTAGAGATGACTGAAAAAAATCATAGTTGCATCGTTTGCTTGTAAGCACACTGCACCGTGCACCGTGACAAAAAAGAGAGAGTCGAATTCTACATCCACAGGCCACACAATTACAAGGGGCAACAACCTATCCAGAAAAAGGATGCCTACCTCTGAAATCAACTGACATGTCCGCGCTGTAGTCTCGAACACCTGTTCCTAGAGGGCGATCATTCACGTAGACAGAATAGTAGTGATTTATTCCAATAAAATCTAAAGAACCCTTGATAAGTTCAGACTGATATTTCGTGAAGGGTGGAAGGCGAGATCCAACATTCCTCTTCATTACTTCTGGGTAGTCCCCAGACATCAATGGCTCTAGTATCCTGCCAGTACCGCACTAAGGTCTCAACAGTGCACAGATTATGTAGGTTAAATACTTCCAGTGAAAAAAAAGGAGTCAAATTACTATCGTACCAGCCAAAAAAGAAGTCTTTATATCTCTGAGTTGCTTCTGAATCGGCGGAGGAATTTGTCAGCGGATAACCCCAGAAGGAGTAGATATTTATGCCAACAACTCCTTTTTGCATGGGCTGCATACAAAGGTTCCTTTTAAGTTTTCATTAGATTATAGGAGTACAATGTAACAGGGAAACAAGGAGAACGGAATAATTTATTTAGGAAAAAATCTAGGAGCACTGCCCACCCGGTTAGTGGTATAAGAGTCTATGTACATTTCGGTCAAAAAGAGTCTGCACATCCCTGTTTTGAAGGGAACAAGGCGTCAAGGCCAGGAACCTCAACAAAATAAACCGACGTTTCCACCAAATAATACTACTGTCAATGTGTGGACGATATATGAAATATATGACCGAAAACAGTGCCCCCATTCTCGAACAAAGCTAAGATAGCATAGATAGAGTGTCGCAATTTATGAAGGAACAAAGCAGCGCGAGAAATATTTTGAGTACAAGATCATTCACTCACCTGATATTTTTCTTTGTACAGACTGAAAGCTGATGCATGAGCTATAAGTGTATTATGGACTGCTATGTAAGGTTCGACACCAGAGTTCCCAGCGTTGCATTTTGTTACTCCAAATGGATCCGAGCAACGGGCAGGAGGGAACATAGCAACATCATAAGAGGAATATATAGCGATGTTTGGCTCATTCATAGTCGTCCAGGATGCAACCCTATCTCCGAACTCCCTGAAGCAAACATCTGCATACGCTGTGAAATCTTCGCTGCATTGTACACGTGAGAATGTGAATTGGCAAGAAATTATGTTCTATGTCAATTTGCCACTGCAAGAGCTGCTTATTTTGTAGTGAAACCATATATCAACTTACACAATTCTGGGGCTCAACCATCCACCGTACTCGTCTTCAAGAATTTGAGGGAGATCTAGATGGTGAAGTGTGATGTGTATTTGAATTCCTGGATAAATATCACAGAGATCGGAGGGTACAGATGGTCAATGCCTTCAGCCTTTTTCTGTACACATTTCTTGAAAAGAAATGATGTTTATGTCTATTCCATGAACCTAAAATTGACTGCCTCTCTCAAATAATATTATTTAAATGCTCAAAGATCAAAACAAATATTGAATTGATGCGGTAAACTATCTTAGCAAAAGTCTGAACTGGTGAAAAGGGCTAGGCAATCCACATATACATTTCAACACCCCTCTCACGTGGACACAGAGGGGGGCAACAACAATCATGCACTAGCCAACACAACCAACTATCCCAAGGTTAAGAAGCATGCTGATGGAACTATTTAGCGCTTTAAGGCTCGTCTTGTGTCAAAGGGGTTTAAGCAACGATATGGTCTTGATTATGAAGATACCTTTAGTCCAGTTGTGAAGCCAAGTATTATTCGGTTGCTATTATCCTGGGTGTTACTCGTGGCTGGCATTTTCGACAGCTGGATGTGCAGACAGTGGCGGAGCTTGGAGAGAAATTAAGGGGGGCCAAGATGCTAATTAAACCATTTAGTAGGTATAAATATTCATAATCCTCGTTAGTTTAGTCTTAGCAACAGTACTAATTAGGAGAATTGCACCAAGAAGCTCCGCCACTGTGTGCAGAATGCATTTTTTTGCATGGTGTTCTTGATGAGGAGGATTTCATGCGTCAACCTCCAGGATTTGAGGACCCTTCTCGACCATATTATTTTTGTCACTTGGACAAAGCGATTTATGGTCTCAAGGAGGCTCCTCGCGTCCGGCATGCTCGACTTGGTTCTCTGTTGCAAACTCATGGTTTAGTGCCTCTACGGGTGACACATCGCTCTTCCTCCTACACAAGCCTAGTTAGGGTCACTGTGGGCGATATTATTGTCATCAACTCTTCACCACAGGCTACTAATGATCTTGTTGCTGGTCCTTGTTGTTCCTTCGCCATTAAGGACTTGGGCACTTAAAAAAAATTCCTTGGTCTTGAGGTTCTTTGGAACTCGCATGGGCTGTTCTTGACATAGCAGAAGTATACCCGTGATCTCCTCAGACGTGCTGCTATGCTCAAGTGCAAACCTTCTTCCACACCCATGACTTCTACTGACAAGTTGTCCGTGATTGATGGTGATCTTCTTGCTCCTGAGGATGCTACCTTGCATTGCAGTTTTGTTGGGGGTGTTCAATATCTTACTGTCACTCACCCTGATCTCTCGTTTGCGGTTAACAAGGCCAGTGAGGACTCCTCATTAGTCTGCCGTGAAGAGGATTCTTCGCTATATCCAGCACACAACTTCTTTTGGGGTTTGTATTCGGCCATCGTCATCGACTGTTCTTTCAGCGTATTCTGATGCTGACTGGGCTGGCAGTCTTGATGATCGCCGATCAAAGGGGGGGCTATGCCATATTCCATGGATCCAATTTGATCGACCAGAGTTCTCTCAAACAAGCTATTGTATATCGCTCGAGTATAGAATCTGAATACAAAGAACTTGCTAATGCCATAGCATAACTCATCTGGTTACTGTCTCTATTACATGAGCTACGCATTAAGCAAGAAAACCCTCCTGTCTTATGGTGCGATGATATTGGAGCAACATATTTGTCCTCGAATCCAGTCTTTCATGCTCGGACTAAGCACATTGAAGTTGACTATCATTTTGTGCGACAACATGTCCAAGGATCGGTTATCAGACATTTTTACAAAACCTTTGTCATTGTCAATGTTCGAGGGCTGTAGATACAATCTTACCATGCGTGACATGGCTAGGATTGAGGGAGTGTGTTAGAGTATGTATAGCCTAGACTAAATCCTGACCGTATATTTGTGTACATGTATTGTATTTGTAACCCTGATCTTGATTATATATATTGGGACAAGGCTGGCTGGTTGAGCTTTGCTATTCCAACCCAAAACCCTAGTCCTATATGTTTGCAAAAATATACTTACCATGATTCACTAGCTCATCAATGAGGTTATTGTAGTACTTAAGGCCTTCTGCATTGACAGCTCCGCGTCCATCCGTAAACCAAAAATTTCCAGAAACGCCGCGATAAACTAGCAAAGATCTAAAGAATTTGTTCTGATGAAGGTTATGAGAAAGTATTTACTTGGAATGAGCCTCGACCAGGAGATGGAGAACCTATAGGCCTCTAAGCCCGTCTCAGACATGAGCTTGACATCCTCCTGAAAAATCATATAAGGCAAATTTGTTTTGGAACTGCTAAAGCAGAGAAATGCAGAAGACTTTTGCAAGCCCCCATGTACCATGTATTTGTGGTACCCATCTACAGCAACATCTCCCATGCTTTTGTCTGCCATTCTGCCTGCAAGCACAAATCGAACTGTCAAAATTACCAACTTGAACCTAACCACAAGGAACGAATCCATGGTCGACCACAGGGAGTTCTGCTCTTGGCCATTGTCATGTTCAATTTAGTTGTACTTCAGCAAAAGAAATGTTGTGTGAAATTGTTGTACAGAGAGGGAACTAGTCTCAAATATGTACTTGGTACATCAGGAAAACTGCTCACATATTGCTCAAGGTTCTGTTTCGTAGGCATTTGAAATGCACATATGAAAAGTGTCCACAAAAATATGCTCCCATGCTAAAACTAAACGGTACCGGACACTGCAGGACAGGAAACCAGAGACAGGTTTGGCAAAATAGGCGGCAGGTGTGCTCCTTTCGCCGGGTTGAAGGAACTGACGCTGTCATCTCCTAATTTTTTTAGTTTTCTGTATCCTTCTTCTTTTGTTTTTTTGTTTTTTTGTAGTTAGTATTGAAGACTTGTTGGTTTCTATGGAGTAACAGAAATCGGAGGGGGACCCTCTATTTCAAAAAAAATTCTTTTTGACAATTAGGGCGCAACCAACCAGCGTGAGTGAAAGTGTCCCAAATGCTTGGGCTCCTGCCATCCTCATCAACAGCACCCTCATACTGTTTGCAAATAAAACATCAAAATTCAGTAGGTAAGCATCGAATTAACAACGTCATTTGATGAACTAAACACGCCAGAACTGTCAGCTCAAACAAAATACGGAGTAGGTTACTTACTTGATATGCTGAGGTTCCAGCTCCAAAGACGAAGTCTTGTGGGAAATCACTTCTTGTGAAGCCGAGACCAGCCGCAGTTGCATCCTGAACCCAGAGGGTAAGCAAGAGGAAGAAGGCAGCAGCACCCATCTGTGCTTGCGTTTCTGTGTGCTCAGACGATTCGTTCGCTTCGCAGAGGATCTACGATATCAAACTTATCTGAACCCCGTTGAAAGTGCCTCTTAATAAAAGCTTCAGCCTCGATCAAATTAAACAAGGCTTATCTGAAATCGGAACTCGTACGGGCATGGGCAGCTACAACATGGGAGACTGTGGTGTGCCTGCACCATTCCATGGGAACATTTATGTGACATTTTCTTTTACTTGCATAACCCGTCACAACTCTGCACCCCCGCATGCAGCGACCAAGTGATATGCTGAACCTCAGCATTTTCTTTGAGTAGGTCGCAGTGGTTCAGAGGGACATCAAGAGGTACAAGATGCTTAATTGATTCGTTGGCTTCCGGGAGGGTCTATGTCAGAATAATTTTAACCTACCTCGTGGAGGACAACCCATTAAACAACATCTGTGGATATGCAGAGCTACAATGTAGGCACTGTGTGTGTGACTGCACTGCACGACCTCGATGGAAACATTTCTCTGAATGAACATGACTTCCCTTTTCTCAAAATAAAACGATACTCCCTCCGTTTTTAAATACAAGGCCACTTCCAAATATACAATTTGCTAATATACAAGGCCACTATCGTTAAACGAGAAAAATTAATGGCATTTTCCCCTCGTACACTCCCCACACTGCATAAATCGTTTCATCATTAATTACTCTCATTATTTGCTCGATGCATGCATTTGACCATGCGGTACTACTTTTGGCCTGCATGATGTGGCCGGATGAAAGATGCCATGCAAAGCAATAATTAGCCCCTAAAACGTTGAGTTATTGCCTAAATCGAGTAAAACATGGCTAGTTTTGCCAACTAATTATTGAAACATTAATTAGTTAGATTTTCTGTCTTGGTATCCGTAATTTGAGTTTGTGGCTTTGTATACAAAAACAGAGGGAGTATCTTTTTCTCTGCTCGTGATCGGCGCTAGAAGCGACTGTCGCCCATTGAGATCAGTACCAGCATTGATTAATAACATAAGAGCATCTCCACTCGCGGTGCCCAAACGGCCGCCCAAACGCCTTTGGGGTGTGCCGGACACAAAATCGCCCCCACTCGCGGCGCCCAAACGTGAATTCGGTCCGGCGCGGCCCAGTTTTGTGTCCGGCACGCCCAGCCCACGCCCTCAACTTGGGGAGGCTTGGGGCGGCCCCGGACGGAAGGAAACGCGACGCCACGTCGGCCTCCGACGCACGGGCCACACCTGGCAGTGAGACGGCGATCGCAATAAGTGCTGGCTTCCCCCAATTCGTCCACAAAAATCGCATTTCCCCCGTCATCTCTCCCGCCATCTCTAACGCCAAAAGAAAAACCCTCGCGCTGCGTCGGCTCCATGGCGCCGCCGGCACCCAAGGGGGCAGCGAAGACGAAGGCGGCGGGGACGAAGGCGGCGGGGAAGACGCTGGGCGTCAAGCGCAAGGCCCCCCCCGCCCAGGGAGAAGCCGGAGGCGATGAGGCAGGAGGATTGGGAGCTCGACGTACTCCGGCGCCGATTGGACACGCAGAGCCGTGCCGGGCGCCGCGTGAAGCAGAATGAGAGGAAACAGCTCGGCACGGCGGCGCCATTGACGGCAAGGAAGATCGCCGCCATGAACAAGACCGTCGCCGCCTTGAACTAAGCATTCGCCTTGGGAGGAAGCCCAGAGAGCAGCGCCACTCTACGATGCAAGGTCGGCGGCTCGCCGTCGAATTCCTCCTTCTTCGCCGACAGCGCCGTCGCCACGCCTCGCACCAGGTTCTCCCCCGAGTACGGCGACAGCCAGCATCACGACGGCTTCGACCCCAACGTCATCTTCCCTTCTTATGGCCTGGATCTAAACCACCCCGTCGATCTGAATTCGCCGGCGATGCGGAGAGATCCCGCCGTCCAAACGGCCGCCGGTCAGAGCCTTTCATTCGACGCGGGCGCCTCCCATGTGATCGACGGAATGACTCCTGACGCCCCGGAGCTCATGCAGGTATGAACCCGCGTTTTGTAGACATGGCATGTACAATAGACGTGTGCATAGGCGAGTCGTGGCTACCGGCCTTGCTCCTTGTGTGTAGGAGACCGTCCATATCATGGACGACATCATCAACGACAACGCCCGGGCGGAGGATGACTGCTAGCTCTAAGTTGACGAGGGAATATCTCCCCGGTAACAGTGCCAGAAACAATGCTTGTACGTCACACGTCAGTTGGGAACCCCAAGAGGAAGGTATGATGAGTGCAGCAGCAAGTTTTCCCTCAGTATGAAACCAAGGTTTAATCGAACCAGTAGGAAAACGAGGTTGCTTCGAAGGTGTTGGTGAAGGAGTGTAGTGCGGCGCAACGCCAGTGATTCCGGTGCCAGCGTGGAACCTGCACAACACAATCAAATTACTTTGCCCCAACTTAACAGTGAGGTTGTCAATCTCACCGGCTTGCTGAAAACAAAGGGTTAAACGTATCGAATGGAAGATGATGTTTGTTTGCATAAAACAGTAGAGAACAATGATTGCAGTAGATTGTATTTCAGATGTAAAAGAATGGACCGGGGTCCACAGTTCACTAGTGGTGTCTCTCCAATAAGATAACTAACATGCTGGGTAAACAAATTACAGCTGGGCAATTGACAATTGATAAGTGCATATAACATGCATGTGTGAGTTGTGGTGTCTACTACGAGATTCATTTGGGCATTACGACAAAGTACATAGACCGCTATCCAGCATGCATCTATGCCTAAATAGTCCACTTTCCGGTTAACATCCGTACCCCTTCCAGTATTAAGTTGCAAGCAACAGACAATTGCATTAAGTAATGTGCGTAATGTAAACAATACATTCATCCTTGAATAAAGCATTGCTGTTTTACCCTTAGTGGCAACAACACATTTACAACCTTAGAACTTGCTGTCACTATCCCAGGTTAAATAGAGGTTGAACCCAACTATCATGCATAAATACCCCCTCTTGGAGTCACAAGTATTCACTTGGCCAAGGCTTCAACAAGTAACGGAGAGCATGCAAGATCACAAATGACATAGACATGATAATATAATATTCAGCTTCACATAGGTATCAATATAAGTCAGATCCCAGCAAACACAACATGTAGCATTACAATAAGATGATCTTGATCATGATAGGCAGCTCACAAGATCTAAACATGATGGCACAAGTGGAGAAGATAACCATCTAGCTACTGCTATGGACCCATAGTCCAAGGATGAACTACTCACGCATCACTCCGGAGGCGGGCATGGCGATGCAGAGCCCTCCGGTGATGATTCCCCTCTCCGGCAGGGTGCCGGGAAGAGCTTCAGAAACCCCCGAGTTAGGGTTGACGACGGCGGCGGCAACGAATATGTTCTGGATGAAAGGCTCGGTGTTTTAGGGTTTTCACGTCTCGGGGAATAAATAGGCGAAGGGGCGATGTCGGCGGACCCCCGAGGGGCCCAAACCACCAGGTGGCGCGGCTGGGCCCACTGCCGCGCCAGCCTGTGGTTTGGCCACCTCATGGCTCTCCTTCGTCTCTCCTTCGGACTCCGTGTACGTGCTGGAAAAATAGGGACTTGGCGTTTTGTTTCGTACAATTCCGAGAATATTTCCAGAAGTAACTTTCTGAAACAAAAAACAGCAGAAAACAGGGAACTGGCGCTGTGGCATCTTGTTAATAGGTTAGTCCCAGAAAATGCATAAAAGTGATATGAAGTGTATATAAAACATGTAGCAAATGGTATAATATAAGCATGGAGCAACAGAAATTATGGATACGTTGGAGACGTATCAATGACGACGACGGGTTTGACGAGGATGAGGAGTACTACGAGGACGACGATGAGGACGATGACGATGTCGAGGAGGAGGGGGTGGTGACCGACGCTGTGGTCGGCGAGCAGGCGGCGAAGAAGAAAAAGGGCAGCCGCGGCATAATCTGGACGACCAAGGAAGACGAGTGCATAGTCGAATCATGGAAGGCCATTACTACCGGCGAGATCACCGGCACAAACCAGTCGAGCACCGCCTACTGGTCCCGGATCAAGGACGAGTTCGACGAGCGCCGGTTCACCAAGGACTTCTACAAGGTGAGCATGGTGCGCGGCCAAGGCGCCATCGAGCATAGGTGGCGCATCGTCCAACGCCTCGTCAACAAGTTCAACGGCTGCCACGAGAACATCGTCGACCGGAAGGAGAGCGGGAAGGGCCCGGCGGATCAGGTGGCCGCCGGCTTGCGATCCCCTTGTTGTTTTGTTGCTTAAGTACAATTGTGATCGTCGTCGGCTTGCTTTGTTGTAGGTCATGGACGCCCTTATGTTGTACAAATCCATCAACAAGGAGAAAGACTTCACGTTGATGCATTGCTACAAGCTTCTCCAAAATTGTGAGAAATGGAAGGCGCACCGGCGGACTTTGAACAAGAATGGCCGCGCTGAGCTCAACGCCGATCCCCAAAACTCGGAGGGGCGGCCAATCGGGAACAAGAAGGCGAAAGCGGCATTGGCAGCGGCGGCAAAGACGGACAGAGTGCAGTCGTCCATCGACAAGGTCCTCGCCGATGTTTGCTCCAACTCGAGCTTGAGGCGCGAGGAGAACGACGCAAGGTGGGCGACCTTGATGCAGAAGGCCGACGTCAAGATCAACCTCGAGCAGAAGAAAGCCGCCGTCAAGAAGAGGAGTCATGACTTCATGATCTTGACGGCTGACGTCTCCAACTTGGACCCGCTGGCGAGGGCGGCGCACAACATGTATCGCGCCGCGATCCTGCAAGAGCTTGGGCTCGTTCCGCCCGAGAACGGCGGCAACCACGGCGCCGAGACCGGCCACGGCGCAGACGGCCAGGTCGACGATGACCCCGACATGATCGCCGATGACCCCGACATGACTCAGCCCGGCTATGGCTACGTGCCCCAGCCCGTTGACAACATCTAGATCGGCGACGACGACGGCGGCGGCAACAAGCAGACGCCGGGCAACGACATCTCCCGGCGTATTTTGGCGACATATTTTGGCGTAGTGTATTTTGGTGCCACCAGACTCTCGATTTGTGGCTAAAACAGCCCGTCTGAAATTCGAATTTGCAAAACCTTGACGGCACATTCGAATTTGCAAAACCTTATTCGGGGAAAAAACCTTTGGGCCGGGCGATTTGGGCGCCGCGAGTGGGGAGCGAGGGCGCCCAAATGCACCAAGTAGTCCGAACGGCGCCCAAACGGCCTGTCCGGAAGGCGTTTGGGCGCCGCGAGTGGAGATGCTCTAAGAAACGCAATCCCGTGTGAGAGTCACACGGATTAATGGAGGAGACAGGATGAGGCTGCACAGTTGAGCCGCGTACCAAAACACTATGAGCAGCATCAGCATTGTACCTCAAGATGCCCTATTCTCCATGTCCTTGCACTGGGAATCGCGGAAACAATCTGTTGCGGCTGAAGCAGTTGAAGTCGATCCAGCGGGGACGCCGCCACGGGCGCTGGGGAAGCCGTGATGAAAGAGCCCATGGTTTCAGAGGAATCCAAGTGCGCAGGTGGAGCAGAAAAGAAATGGCGACGGGGTGCCTGCTGGCTCGCCGCCGGAGAAGACAGTAGAGATCTCTCGTCACAGTGTCACGGGCTGGCCTGTTTATGGGCGTTTTCCAGTGCGGGGAAGGAAATTTCGGTCCAACCATTCCAGTACTTTGTCGGCCCAACCTCTCGCTTCCATGGATCCCACCACCATTCATGCTGGGCGCAGGTCGACACCATGCACTGCTGGATCAATACCGTGTAGCTTCTTCGACGCTTCAACAAGAAGTAGCGTCTTTAAACATTTCTTTGTTCGTGCGTTTTAAAGGTTGTCAATTTTAAGTTGATGCGTGGTGACCGCCTAAGAACAACTTAACTGGACTAGGAAAGTGGGAGTCTTTCATCTTCCAAACAGTACCACAGTCTAAGCAGTGGCGGAGCCAGGACTTGAACCATGTGATGTCATTTCAAATCCGTGATGTCAAACACATGTGCTTTTACTAGTTTATTAACATTTTCTTATAATTTATACTTGTATACAAATGATTTGTCAAAAACTTGTCTGGTCAAATTGTCAAGCCCATCCACATGATTGTAGCGACACTATCACACTATTTATCTACAACAAACCAACTCAAGCAGAGCTAAGATAAAACGTGCAATAGTAGAGATGGAAACTTTCACGGATAATAGGCCACACAAGCAATGGTACACTCTACAGAGCATGACGCATGACAAGTATGTTGTGACGGCAATGTCCATGTGGTGATCGCGGTGATGTTAGGGTTACACGGAGTATGGTTGGGGCATCGGGCCAATGGACTAATAGATATTTTTGTTGACCTTAGATTAATTTAATCCTAACTTACAATAATTAATAATAAATGACGAAAAATACAGGTACCGTATTCGCCGGATACTTTGTTGATCAAAAGTCAAAACCCGTATCCAATGAGGGCACCGTATCCTTAAAAAGGATGCGAACAAGGGTTCAGAGCAAAATAATATATATGAAGATATATGATTTAATTGTAAGTGTTCTATGACATTTGATCCATAGGGGTAAAATTACGAGAATTGGATCCTTGTTGCAAACCCGTTAAAATGCAGCTACCACTACCAATGGTAATCTAATTTATGCATAGTTGTTTACTGGTTTTGAGCCATTAATTATAAGTAAGAGATCACAGTATATTAGTCGCAAGTGTGTCAACGGGCATATTGCTACCGTGGGGCGTTTATGAGCTTATAGCTGGAGGTGTTTGCTTGTTAATTTGGCTTCTACCTGAAGATGTGTCCATAAACAAAGCAGAGGCCGACAGCCTGGTGGTGGATCATCTATCATCAGGATTTAAAAATCAAAGGGAAACGGTGCATTACTGCATTAGACCGTTGCTTTTAGTACTCGCTTGGCGTTTTGCACGGAATCAATCCGACTCCTTCGTTCGACTCGATAGAAACAACAAGCAAAGGCTCCCGTTAAGCTTTTTTCCAAGCTAATTTCTTTCTTTTCCCCCCCGAACACGTCGGCTCGCAGCCACTAATCCCCAACGCCTTTTTTCTCGCTTCGCCTTCCCAATCCCTTCTCCGTCCCATCCCTCTCTCCCCTCGCCGTGGCCGCCATTCCCGTCCGCCTCCTCCTCCCCTCCAGTAAACCCTAGCCGCCGAACCCCCCAATCCCCCTCCAGCGCCCCAATCCGTAGCCGCCGCGGCCCCAGCCGAGCTAGGGCTCGCCGATTCCGGGCCGAGCCGTCGTCGAGGCTCGCCGATTTTTTTTCTGGGTAGATTTTTGTCCGGGGGATTTCTGCTTTATTAGTCGGCGGAGGCATGGGGAGCCGGAGGGAGGAGGAGAGGAACGAGAAGATCATCCGCGGGCTCATGAAGCTCCCGCCCAATCGCAAGTGCATCAATTGCAACAGTGTGGTAATCCCTCCCACTTGCCTATTGCTTTATTAAGCTGATTGCTTTGTTCTGTTTCGTGGATCGTTGGGCGGGAGACTGTGTCGCTCCGTGATTAGCTCAGATTTACGAAATTTGTTGTCTCTGGTGCGAATTATTTGCTCGCTCACGTGTGTAAGCTGCAGCTGTCGGTTGGGCGATTCTACTTTTGTCAGCAGGGTAGACCCTTGATGGGTTACTTTGGTTTATTTATGAACTGCTAGTTTGTTGCCATTAAGTAATCTAGGATTGCTGGTTTGGTCTGTTAATAGAAAACGTTTTGATTTTCGTAGAGCTTACTGTTTTTGTCACTTCTGTAAGCTATTGCCGCTCTTTATGTGATAATGAAGTTGCCTAGTTGGATGAATGCTGAAATTGTAGTGTATTCTATGCATAGAAGCAATTTGTGTGCCCTTATGCTGTTTTAGGGCGGTAGATTTTCTTCGTATTGTTTCAAGGATAGTCGCTTAGTTAACTGAGAAGTCGCTACATTGCTTAACTTCTGTTGAATCCACACACTATTTACTTACCTTTTGACTGACGCTAGATGCTATTATCTTGACATTATGTTTAATCACACAAGTGCTGTTCGTTTTGTTGTAGGGGCCACAATATGTATGTACCAATTTCTGGACCTTCACTTGCTTGTCATGCAGTGGGATACAGTGAGTACCTTGTCTCTTTGGGAATTTAGCCGACCATATAATATACATAATTCGCTCTGCAAGAAAATGTGATGTGGTATTTGATACTACCTCCTTCCATTAATAGATGACTTCCCAGAAAGCGTGCACTCAAACTTTGTCTACTAATATGTCAAATATTTAAATCTGTAAGTTGAAAATGGTATCACATCATGAGGATTATTTTCACAGTATAAATTTTCTACTAACATATGCCTACAAAAACTAATGCTTTATGCATATTGGAGACCGTGTCAATTTCTAAAACTTCATTTGTTTATGAACTGATGGTACTTTGTAACAAAACAAAGGAGCATATGTTCTTTATTTCATCAAGTCGTCAACAATCGGATATCACAATGTATTACACTGTTCCTCTCTAATTCTTATGCCATACAAAATTTTCCATTTTATCATTCTAGAACTCTTGGGATAAGGTCATTCTGTGATTGTCAGAGGATGAACCCATTCCTCAATTTTATCGGGATTGTGATCATAAGGAATGAGGTAGACATGTGGTGCTGGTGATAGATTCGCTAGTTCTAAACCAAACACCCGACTAGTCTGTGGGCATAGCCACATACAATCAGTTTGCCGTTGTGGAATATATAATAAAGTTACGGTCTATTGTTAAGATATTTCCAATTACTACACTTTGTCGCCATACCCTTGATAATATTTTTTTCTGTGTTTTATCTAACAGCCGTGAGTTTACTCACCGTGTCAAATCAGTGTCAATGGCTAAATTCACTACCCAAGAAGTGCGGGCTCTTGAACAGGGTGGTAACCAGGTAACTGTGCTCAGAACTTATTGTTCCCATCTAGAGTTACTTGTTCAACTTTACGACTTACACTGGAGTTGGTGACTGCAGCGGGCTCGTGATATCTACCTAAAAGATTGGGATTGGCAACGAATGAGATTGCCTGACAACAGGTGAGTTTATTTCACTCTGAAGTTCTTTATAGGCACTTCCTGCATTCTGCGCTATGAAAATTTCTGCATTTCCTCTTATGCTACCAAGTTTTTTTTTCCTGTTTCAGCAAACCAGAAAGGATAAGGGAATTCATCAGAGCTGTTTATGTAGACAAGAAGTATGCTGGTGTGAAGTCCACCAACAAACCAGCCACCGACAGCGAGGTAAATGAGTTAGTAAGTAAAGAGTATTGATCTCGGATTCTGGATATCTTAGTGTTGCATTTGCCCTTGCCTAACCGTTGAACATTTCTAATACTTGGTGTTCATGCAAACTTTCTCATTATTTACCAAACCTCTGTGCTAACTATAGGATCCAATTTTTCAACAGAGTGTAAAAGCAATGAAAGTGAAGTAAGAAGACCTGACTCCTATCATTCATACTCGCAAAGCCCACCGTATGATTTTCAGTATGAGGATAGACGATATGGTAAGCAAGTTAACACGCTTGCTCGAAGGCCTTCGGATAGGGCACTCTTTGATGGGAAACTCGGCAGCTTATTGTACAGTCCAGGTCGTGTCCGGGATCAGATGCATGAAGATCGATTTGCTAATGAGAGTCACGGGTCAAGATTTTCCGACTTTTCAGCCTCAAGCACCGGTGACTTGAGAAACGGCGCGCTTTCTCCTAGCTCTCAGGATACAGGGTACAGCAGCCCTTCCGTTCACCATTCAAGAAATGTATCCACTGAAAATCCTCAATCCCAAAGGCATCCAAATGCAGTTCCACAAATAGACTTTAATGGTGGTCGACATTCACAGGTTATTGATCCTCCCATCTGCATCTTCACTTTGCAGCAAAATTACCTTCTGTGCAATTCTTAAAGTACAGTGGCTTAGGCTGAAATATATCTCCTTCGTATGTGCAGCGAACAGCTTCTTCTGGAAGTTTTGGATCATTTGATGGTAGCTCACCATCTAATAAATCAGTTGATTCGGGTGTCCAGCCTGATGCACCTACAGAAAGGCCAGTGCCTTCTGCTGTAAACCGCCAGACTGGGGCGTCTTCTGTATCTCATTCGACACAACCAAATGCCTTGCAGCGCAGTACAAATTCACCAGCCAGCCAAATTACTCCCACCCAAGGATCTGTGCAGCATTTGCCAGTTTCGGCGCAACCACAACCAACAGCTTTCAGTAATCAAGACCTCTTTGACACATCAACAATGCCACAACCCGGCACTAGTGCTGCATCAATAGATCTGTTTGCGGACTTTAATCAACGTACTGCATCAATTTCTAGCGGTCATTCTGATGTTGTTAATGGAAGCGTGCATAATGTTGTGGTTCATCCTTCATCATCTGTAGCAGCAAAAGCAGTCCCCACATCTCATCCTGTGCACCAAGATCTCTTTGGTCTGTCAATTTCGCAGGAACCAGCAATTTCCTCTTCCCCTCCGTCAGTGGATCTGTTTGCTGGCTTTGACCAACAACTGGCACCTATGTCTAGTGTTCATCATATTACACCAGCCGCTCCATTACCTGCCAATGAAGGGTGGGCATTCTTTGACACACCTCAATATGGATCGTCGACTTCTGTTCCAAATCTGCAAGCTCAGGTGCCCGCTGCATTGCCTCCAAATGATAGTATCACCAAAGCAATTGATCAATCAACATTGCCAACTTCACCACCAAATGCCATTATTTCACAATCATCTCCGCCTATGAGGGATCAGTGGAGTTTAAATGCTGAAGAGGTGAAGATCCCTGTCTCCATGGAAAACTCCCAGGTACTGTCACATGTAATTCGGTATATGGAGCTTGTGAGGTTTATTATAACTTTATTTTTTACAAGTTAAATATATATTCTGATTTCTTTGGTTGCTTTCCAGGCCTGGAATGCCTTTGCTGAATCTACTGGGAACATGTCTAATAATTTGTTTGCGTTCAATACTATGCCTCAAGTTGCACCTCATCAGTTCACCAGGCCCAGTGTTCCTTATGTTGGACCAGAAACTCCGCAGGTGTGTAACTGTTTTTTTTGTAACACTGCAGCTGTTGTTTTGATTGCTACGAAAGATGAAAAAATATATCTCAAAGAAGGCTAGACTGAAAATTGAACCATTGCTCTAGGATTTGGCTAGGGGTGAGCCTGAAAGTTCAACTCCTGGGGACATGTTCCCTGGCTTCAATGTCTCACCTGGTGTCCAGGGTGAGCTATCATATGCTGCGCCAATTCAACACCAACTGGTATGTGTTATCCATGATTGAAGGCTCTTTCCTCTGCTCCCTTGTCAGTTTGACATAGTTCTATATGATTGGAAGCTTGCATCCCTGGATATATACACGGGATAGTTTGCCATATGATGTGTATTTTGTGTTTCATGTGTTCTAATTTACCGCAATATTATCTTGCTAAAAGTTCTGTTGAGGTGATACTAGGCCTTATAGTTGTTAGTCTTGACTGCACGGAATTGAGGCATCCTGCATGCATGCTCGTGCTTTTGCATGCATGGATTTGTGACTACGTTCATGTATGTAATTTTTTTGTTGGTGTAGGCAAGGTTTGTAATGCTGTATTTTCTCCATGGAGCTACTGGATAACTGGAGCCATTTTGCCCCAGAAGTATTAGTTTATCCCTTTAACTGTTTTTGTATTGTCTCTTTAATTGTTCTTTTGAATATGGTTTCAGGGCATGATGTCTGAGCCTGCAAAATCAACAAATCCGTTTGACATGGCATTTGAATCTGACGTTGAAGCCAACGACATGGTATGTATTGTACTGCTATTTTCTGCTTTGCACTTTTAACTATTATTATTATAACGTGGTCTACCAATTGGTTCCCTTTGTTTTTAAACACACTTGAAAATGTGCTTTAGAATAAGTTGTGTCTAACTCTTATCCCTTATCACCGTTCTGTTTTTTGTCCTACTGTCTGCAATGTACTCCCTCCGTTCCTGATTATAAGATGTTCTAGCTTTTTTCTGATTCGCATGTATCTAAAACATTAAAATATCTATTTTAGTGTGTTTGTTCACTCATTTCAGTCGGTATGTAGTCCACATTAAAATATTCAAAACATTTTATAATTAGGAACAGAGGGAGTAGTTGTTTCCGTACTGCTAAACTCCCTTGGATTTGTCATAAAGGAAACTCTGTTTTTATGTGTTATTATTTACGAGTTTTTATTCCTCTTCACACCCTTCTGTTTTGTTCCGCTATCTGCAATTTAGTTGTTTCCATACTACCAAACCACCTTGAATTTGTCATAAAGAAAACCTCTGTTTCTATGTGTTATTATTTACGAGTTTTTCGTTCCTCTTTTCAGTTCATGGATTTGACCTCGCTACAAGCAACATTGCCAGATCCTCAAGTTCCCGCAGAATACTCCGGGAACTTATCAGAGTCATGGATTTCTCAGAATTCGACCGTGCCATATATTCCTTCTGCGCCTCAGGGTAATCTACATCTTCACTCCAAATCGATCCTCATGCACATATAGACAAGCAAGTAAACACATGGATTCTCATCTCTTAATATCATGAAAAAAAATAGCGCGCTATACCGTCGCTAATAGCACGCTATAGCGTTTTGAGAATGGTCTCGCTAAATAAATCGTGTACAATGTCTCACTAATAGCACGCTAATAGCGTATTTTAAACCCGGCGCTATTTTGTTATACCGCGCTATTTTTTTCCTTGCTTAATATACATCATCTGATTCTATGGTGAATTTAGGAGGGTTGTCATACATCCCGGGACAAGCACAAGACACCCAGATGCTGTAAGCTCCTGTAAACCTGATCTTATAGTTTGTAATAGACTTCATTATTTTAATGATACCCTGCAACAGAAGGTCAACACAACAAGGACATTTTCCATCAAGAAATCCATTTGAATTTGAATGAGACATCCTGGTAAAGATTGGTGCTGACGATGGACAGAGGAGGAAGCCAAAAGGATCATCGAGTGTACTATATGCTCGAAACACCACAGTAGATGTATATCTTGGATATCAGAAAGGAATGTGCAGAATTCAAAATGACTGGGTGCGCTGGAGCCTTTTTACCCGGAGCAAAGCTGGTGTGTCCTTCAGCTCTGTTGTATATCCCTATAGCTGGCGGTCTTGTCAAAACCATGAGCTTGGTGTCAAGTTTCACAGTTTGTCATTTGCCTGTGGTTTTGCGTCTATGTTATACTCGAGTCCAAGCGTTGATTCAAACGAGTATGTCATTGACTCATTTTCATCAAATATCATTCCGTTCATCGTGGTCTCATGGCTAAAGTATGTTGATTGGACGACCATATTGCTATTGTTATTGCACATGAAGTTAAAAATTGATTATTTCTTGCATGACACGATGAATCTGTATTTTCTCCCATGTGTGCTTCAATTTCGAAGCATTAAGCTGGCATCTTCATAGCACTTACTTTCAAAATGCCAACACGCTGGGATCAGCACGAGGTCATCACGTCGATACATATCCTCGGCGCAAATGCGCTACAGCTATGGCTTCGTCCTCAGTCCTCACCATTTATACCTCGTCCCCTCTGAATCGGTCTCCATTGGGCATTGCTGCTGTCATGCCTTGGATCATTCCATCTTTTGAGCCCCCACTGGGAGCTTGTTGGCCATCCGGGTCCCGGCCATTGGTGTCGTCTCCGGTCGTCCCATGTTCGATCTAGGCCGCGTCTTCTCTCCCCCTCCCCCACGTTCTACTTCCTCTCCCTCCCCGCGCCCCACCCTTCCCTGAGACGGCGCCGACAACGCTGCTGTGGAGCCGTGGCGGAGAAGGCGGCCGTCGAGTATGGACTTATCGGTGGAGGTGAGGGTGTGGCCCGTGACGAGATCTGTTGTGTGTATGGGGATTTAGAGGGATGGCCGGGACGACAGCAGACCGGCGAAGGCAGCCGATTTGGCCGGCGGGGGCGCGCTCATCTCTTACTCTTGACATCCCTGTCATTTAGCGGTCCGAAAGCGCGTGACGCGCGCCGGTAAAGTAGCCTTGTGCACCGTTCGCTCTCTATATTTTCCTTTCAGATGTAAATAATGACATATACGAGACTTTTTTAGGGATATACAATAGCTAATAAAACACAATACCCTTTGCACAAAAAAGTGTGTTCTATGGCAAAAAAAAAAGATGATAGCAGAAAAGGCATGCACAAAAAATGTTTCTAGGCCACAAAACGAGTATTTTTTTTTTGCCAAATTTGTCCCTTGACAAAACTGTTCATATATTTGGCCCTTTCGTGAAACTATTTTCAAATTTGACCCTCAGGTTGTGCCAATGCGAATGGAGCCAAACATGTGCAGTTCGGTGCCATTTTTTTTTGACATTTTCATGCCTAGTGAATTCAGCGACATATGATTTGGCACCGACCCTGTTCGGCTCAAGTGCTCAACAACCGCGTCGACCTGCATATGTTCGGCTCCATTCTCATGGTTGCCGACCTCGGGAGTCAGGTTTGGAAATATCCAAGGGCAGATATAGCAATAATTGTGTCAAAGACCTAGATTTGGCAAAAAAATACACAAAATAATGACACCGAGTTTCTGCGCTCTGCACTCACTCGGTGTGTTCGGTTTGAGAACCAAATGGAATGGAATGTCATGATTCCATTCCCAGGGAACGGGTCGATTCCATCCCCATGTTCGGTTCTAGAATTATGTGGAATGAGATGATTCCATTTTAGTGTTCGGTTGGAGAGATGGAAGGGAATGGAATCGGTTCAGCTCACCTCCCGTCCTCGTCGGCTCCATGATCTGCGGCAGCGTGATCCGGTGCGCCGGGTTCGGTTGGAGGAGGTGCGGTAGAGGGTGATGAAGTCGTCGTCGCGGAACGGCTTGCGGCCGGCGGCGAGCACAAAGAGGACGAGGCGCCGTCGTAGCCTCGGCGGGCGAACACCTCCGGAGGAACGTACAGCCGCGTGCCGCAGACGGTGTGGAGGAGCGCCTGCGGCTCCCGTGCTCGTCGGCCTTGAGGTTGCCCACCGCCCGTCCCCGTCGGCTCCCGCGGCGAGGGCGCCTCGCTCCACTCCGCGCCGACCGCCGGCGTGCCCCTGCGCCGTGCGCCACTGTCCCGCTGGATCTGCGACTTCGGCAAACTTGGTTGCCGGAGGATCTGCGGCGCCGACGAGGCGCGGAAGAGCTACGGCGCCGGTGAACCAAGTGACCACGAACCGAGCGCCGGTGAACGAACCGAGGGGCGGAAGAGCTACGAGGGCGGAAGAGCTGCGGCGTCGACGAGGATCTGCAATTTTCTTTTTTTTTTATCGCTAAAAGAGACCAGGAATCAAGTGATTCCTCCGATTTGGAAGAATCGGTGCGTTCAGCATATCAGAGGTATATTCCTTTTCTGAGAATCAGTTAGTTCTGGTTCCCTCTTCAACCGAACACAAGAATATGACCCAGGTGCAGGACGGACCCATTACATTCTACCTATGCCTCCAACCGAACACACCCAAACGATCACACCGAGTGAGTGCAGAGCGCAGGAACGAACGGTCAGACCACGGACACAGGCCCTCGTCTCGTCTCCTTGCCGGACCCTAAAACCCTACCCAAAATCTTTTCCCCACCCGCCTCCGCCGTCGACGTCGCCCACCATGTTCCCCTTCCACCCTCCCCGCCCCGGCGCCGCCCACCCACGGCCCGGCGACCCCGGACGGCCTCCCTTCCTCCCCGCCCCCATGCCCCAACAGATGAACCCCGCCGCGTTCCAGCCGCCCGGCCCCGGCGGTTTCGGCGCCGTCAACCCCATGGCGGCGGTGGCGGCGGCGGCGGCCAACCCTTTCCTCGCGATGCAGATCTTCAGCCAGGCGCAGCAGCTCCAGAACTTTGGCTACCTCGCCGCCGCGCTCCAGCAGCAGCAACAGCAACAGCCGCAGCAACAACAACATCAACAACAGCCGCAGCAACAGTATCAGCATCAACAACAACAGCAGCAGCAGCAGCAACAGCCGTTCTTTCCCGGAGGTTTTCCGCCGAATCCCAACCAGTTCGGGGCGTTCCAGGGCATGCAAGCCGGATTCAACGGCGGCGGGGCGTTTCGTCCTGGTGGTGCTGGGTTGCCCGGGTCGCGACCGCCTCTGCCGATGATGGGCAACGGCAGTGGTGTCGGACCTGGTGGTGCTGGCTTTGCCGGGTCGAGGCCACCGCTGTCTACGATGAGTAGTCCTGCGGGGAATGGTTTCAACGGCGGCGGTGTCGGGCCTGGTTCACTGAGGCCTCCGCTGAATGTTGATGGGAAAGTTGGGAACATTGATGGAAGGGGCAGTCAGGTGGGTGGATCATTTGCTGCTGTTTGTTAGAATTGATCGATTAGCTATAACTGAACAGTCTGCTTTTAGCATTTAGGATTGTGTTAGTGCACTATATCAATTATCGGAACATGGTTAATTATTCTTACCTTTTCTCCTGATGAATTAGCTGTCATTCTTGTCTGTTACATTTTTATCTCTAGTCGCATATTGCATTGGCATAGCTGTTATGTCTCTCGAGTGATGTTCTTTGAAGGATTTTTAGTAAGACCAGTTAAGATCAGGACACTGTGATGACATTTTGATAATGATGTACGGCAACACAGTATCGGTTGCGCAACCAAGCCTGATGTGTTTGGTATTTTAAATACAGTATTAATGTTCAGTCTGCCACACGTTACTGAATTTTCTGCTCTTGAGAAGGGCAGTCTGACTGCCCTTCTGTCTTTGCAAAGTTTATTCTTCTCACACTTCTTAACCTTGTCATGATATGTGGAAATGATTTCCTGGCTGTTCTGGAATGTATAGTTATGAACACATATGTTAATATTTCTTATCTTTCTAGAAATTGGTTAAACCATTGCTATATATTTGCTAAACTCTCAAGAGCAGAGATTTTACATTGTTGCTTTACTGTTTCTCATTAATGTGTTGTACTGGTTCTTGTTCCGATACACCACAGTTTTTAAATGATTTAATTGCTGTTTTTCTGAAACAGGTAAACCACCCTAATAATAAATCAGATGCCATCTCTCATGTTGTCTCTGAAAATGGTGTGAGGAATAGTACAACAGATCAGAAAACCCGATTCAACCCTGGAACACATGGTAGGGATGGAAGGCAATTTGGTCCATCTGGTGGAAGGGGAAGAGGAGATGGTAGGGGTGGGAAGCAATTTAATCCATCTGGTGGAAGGGGAAGAGGAGATGCCAGAGATGGAAGGCAATTTGGTCCGGCTGGGGGAAGGGGGAGAGGGAGAAATTTAAATCAAGGTCGTGGAAGAGGTACTATAATTATGGCATACAAATAGAACTTACTTTGTGCCACCTCATGCTTTGAAATATGCATATTCTTTCTACCAAGTGAACACCGTGGCTATCTGTCTTGTATTTTCACCTGGTCGAGATACCATGTTTTGGGTAAAAGCTATGCTTTGCACAGTTAAGCAGGACTGCAGGAGTGTCCATAAGTATAAATGCATGATAACTATTTGGGAATTGCTACAATGCATTCTATTTGCCATGAAAATGTAGTACTTGCATGCTCGTCAGTTCACGTTGAAGCGTAATGCATTTGATATAATGTCTGCGTACTATTTTTAGATGATGAATTAATGGGCTTCATAAAAAAATCTAAGTGCTTATTAGTTATTCTATAAGGCAAGTAGGAAGAGAAGGAACAATAAAATGTTTGAACAGATTAGAGCCTCCTTTGCTTCCTGGTAGGTTAGCTTAATCAAAGGCATCCAGTTACTTCTACATAGCCTCAAAGATAAGGCTAAACCCCCTCTGCACAGTGAGATTCACTTTAGCTTAATTTGCCCTGTATATGCCGTGCTGTATAGCCTAGTTCACTTGGTTATTGTACATATGGTGCATAAATTGTATTCCTCCTGTTCATTCTATCACTAAAACATTGTGAGAGCCTCCCCCTACGGAATCTCTTCACAGAGAACTATAAGAAGAGTACAAATGAATATTCTGCACTTTACATCTCATTTGCCAGTTTGTGTGTAACTTTGTGCTATTTTATGATACACTGATTCACATATTCACATATTTGCACCTTAGCTACATGATAGAAGAGCATGTCATCACCCCATTGATATGTACAATTTTCATTTTAGCTACCGTGAGTTAATGTATCATCTTTTCAGGAAGAAATGACCGGAGAGAAGGAAAACCCAATTTCACGAACAATGACAGTCCAACATCAGGAGGACGTCACATTGACAGTCCAGCGGCATCTGAAGGAGTCCGAAAGTATGTAATATTGAGAAAGAGTTTTATAACATGTTTGGATATCTGCATTTCTTCTGTTCGTAGTAGAAACGACTTAGTTGCCATGTCTTTTCGCATATTTAACGCTACTAAATAGCTTGTGGTTACAATATATTACTCCGCAAGATGCTCATATTTCCCACCAGACCATTTATACCCATTTATTCTGATTTCTGAGATATTAAATCATGCTCATAGTTGTTCAGCAGATGATTAAATCCTTGTATGTTGCTACTACATATTTTGTTGATATTTTGTTATTGGTTCTTTTCTTGTTCACCTGCTCATAGAATATCTCGTTGGTTACCAAGGTTTTAGTGATTTACTGTATTCTTGCAGGCGCCCTCGTATCATTTACGACAAAAACGAGGTTAAACAGTGGGTACAGGCACGCAAGAAAAATTACCCTACAAGTGTCAACATAAACAAGGTTAATGTTTATATAATTCTGTATATTATTAGATCTGAGCAACTGCATGTCAACATGGAATAAGTGTGTACTGACTGCTGTTCTCCTAACACAGAAGTTGTGTCAGAGTCAGTTGGATGATCAAAAGAAAGATGAAGAGGCCCAAATGCGCCGTCGGGTGAGCAACACTAGTTTTGTGTTTCACATATACTTTCTTTATTTCTTTAAAGGGAAGGGCAACTGATTGCTTTAAGTGGGTTCTCTAAGTAGAAGCTTTGCCTTAAAGAGTTGAGGTTAATATATGTCTTTAGACGATGCTGTTCCAATATTTTTATCATTGACATTTGTTAGTCTTACGAACATTTGTTTCATGCTGTAGGAACTCAAGAAAGTTGTTGCAAAACAGAAAGAAATGGGTCTTGAACTCTGTGAAATACCACCTGGTTATCTATCTGAAACCGAGGGTCAACCCAGGGAAAGTAAATGGAGAAGTCAACAGAGGGATTCTCGTTTTGGAAACCGCGGGGGCCGTGGCAATAAAAGACCAAGGAATAATGACCGCAGAGATTTCCAGTCTAAAAGACCCCGGGAGTGCAACCCTAGTGATGCAACGGTCCAAAGCAGAGAACCGACCCTGTTACAGAAGCTTTATAGTTCCGATATCAAGAGGGACAGGCATAGGCTCCTGCACACGTTCAAGTTCATGGCCCAGAACAACTTCTTCAAGGACTGGCCTGACAAGCCGCTGGAGTTCCCTAGCGTGACGGTGAACCAGATTGAACTTGATTTTGATATCGATCCAGAAGACTTGGATGATGATGACTCGCTGGATGCCGAGACGGCCAAAGACGGCAGCCTCGGTTTGAAAGAAGATGGTGAGCTGCAATGCTCGGTTTCCAGTGATGAGGAAGCTGGAAGCAAGGAGGATGGGAAGCTGATGAAGACGACGACGACGACGACGAGGAGGAGGAAGCTGGAAGCAAGGAGGACGGTGAAGCTGATGAAGACGATGACGACGAGGAGGACGATGAAGCTGATGAAGACGACGACGACGAGGACATTGGGGACGAGGATGCTGAATCAGAGCAATGTGACGCATCCGAAGAAGAATTTTCAGCCTGAAAGCATGCATCTACGGTGCTTTCCTCTGTACATAGTGAAGTCCACAGGATACTTCCACATTTTCTGATACAGCGTGAGCTATGAATGGTTTGGTTGTAATCTTGTTGAATGGTCAAACGATTTTGTTGTTTCAAGGAAAGAAAAGGCACATGCGATGTGAGGGGCATCAGTAAGACTTTGCACGCTGTGGATATGTGGGTGCTCAACTTGACGCTCTGTCTCTTGTCTTGTCCCCGGCCAGCATTCTTTGCAGTACCCTGTACTGTAGTTGGGTAGTCCGAGTTTTGTTTCTCCAGCCTTACCTAGCGTGGAGGCCAGTATTCCGGATCTGAACACCCACCGCCGGCGTCGTGTCCTAATGGCCATCTCTTCCTCCTTGCGGCTTGACGTGACACCTTCGTTTACAACGACGTGTATGTACATGTTCTTCCTCCTCTCCCAAGGACAAGGAGGACGGCTCATCAATGCAGAGTTTTCCCAACTTATTTTTGGGGCCGATCCTGAAACGCGGCCCACGTTTCCCCCCTGTCCACTCCCAGCTAGGCACGCATCGCTGTTCAATCCGCATTCATGGCGCGGCATTCAAGGTTGATATTCACACACACATGGATCATGGATGGCATCGATCTTTTCGATTTTCCAAGCTGCAGCGCAGTGATGATGGGCGGGCGGGCCGGCCACCGCTCGCGCCACTGTACACATGCCCCGCGCGCATTCATTCGGAGTCCGGATGGCACCCACCGGGTGCGGGTGCGGGTATGGCACCCGCACCTCTACCCGCCCCCGTTACCCGTACCCATACCCGCCGTCGGGTATAAAATTTCCCCATACCCGACACCCGCCGGGTACCCGACAAATTCATGCTGAACAACAATATGACAGGTTTTGCACATTTTACAGCAACAAAATGACAGCAACAGTTTGACAGCAATTACATCAACAATTTGACAGCAATTTACATCAACAAATGCACAGCAAATTCACAATTTAACAACAATATAGGCTAGCAATTGACAGCAATTCAACAAGTTGTTCAAATCACACAATAACAATAACAACGATAAATAGTTCAACGCATCATACAAGTTCAGAAGCAAATAGTTCACCAAATCATACATGTTCAGCGACAAATGGTTCACCAAATCATACAAGTTCAACAACAAATAAGTTTCATGACAACATATTCATCGAAGACAAAGAAGCTCGAGTCCAACTCCAGCAAGCTTGAAGCCTTGAAAAGCTCGAACTCTACATGTTCCAGCAAGGATGTCTCATATCGAGGTCATTCATGAGTCCTAGTTACAGAAAAAATGACAAGCAAATGAGTTATAATAGACACAATAAAGGCGGACTTTATGGATTTTAACCGCTAAGCATACCCATGGGTAATTTTTTGCCCCAAACCCTCCCCATTTAAGGCGGGTACCCGTCGGGTTAGCGGGTATCGGGTACCCATTGCCATCCGGAATTCGGAGTAGGCTGTCCCAACCAGCAACGGCGAGCAGCGGCTCACGCTCAGCTAGCCGGCCAGATCGGTCCTGATCAGGATGGGCATTTGGCTGTGTCCTGGACCCGACCGGACCGGCCGGGTTTACTATTGGATCTGCCTGCACACCGGCGGAGCCACCACGGAATCGACGCTACTTCGACAGGTCACCATGATCTACTGATGACAGTAGTACATGTGCTCCATTAACAGTATGCTTATGCAGTCTCGGACGGCACCGCTCGATGCGAATTAATCATCGCGGCACGTCTAATCGCCCCGATCTGGAAAGTGCAGCGACTTGTGCGTCCGGGTTTACTTTGAACGAACTGGTTTCTTCAGTGATTCATTTCCGATCGAACTATACTAGGACTAGCTAGGAGTACTCGGCTTGGGTGTGGGTGTGTGTAATTGCATTACCCACTCTAACTGACGAAGAAGAAGAAGAATAGAGTTATGCATAAGCCACACAAACATAACACTACCCGTAACAGCAAAGAGATCACCAAAACGAGCATTCCAGCGAGCTCGACCGGCCCACTTCGGTGCACCGCCACTCCACTACAACGTTAGCTCGTACTATTTCGCGCTATATATAACCACCGTTCATACACATGTACTCGTAGTCAGACACGCAGAGACCCCGCCTCCATACACCACCACCACCACATTCCTCCAAAGTCCCAAGTGAACACACACTTCCACCAATGGCGATGCTGCGGCTCAAGTGGGCGGTGACCCTCGCGGTGCTGGCGGTGGCGGTGGGGACGGCCTCGGCGGCGCACAGCTCCGCCCCCGCCCCCGTGGCTCCTGTGGTAGCGGCGCCGGCCCCGCAGCCGACGATCAGCCCGGAGTGCATGGACGCGGTGCTCAACATGTCCGACTGCCTGCCGTACGTCGAGAGCGGGAGCACCACCAAAAACCCGGACAAGGCCTGCTGCCCGGAGCTGGACGGCCTGCTGCAGTCCAACCCCGTCTGCCTCTGCCAGCTGCTGGCCGGAGGCGGCGAGTCCTACGGCGTCAGCGTCGACTACAAGCGCGCCATGGCGCTGCCCGGCGTCTGCCGCCTCAACGCGCCGCCGCTCAGCGCTTGCGCAGGTACCCACTATCTCATACACATTTCGGACCGGATTTCTTCTTAGATAGATGTACATCGACGAAAAGCAAAAATATTTACAATGCTCGTAATATTTGAGTATTTGAGACCGTGACTATGCTTCACCGATCTGTGTATTTGGGCAGAAAATAGATTTCTTCTTCCAGCGGGTAATAATAATAGCTTAAATGAAACACTTACTTGCTCATATAACTCTGTACCTTTAGCACTAGTGTGAATGTGTGATTACCCACTTATCGATAGTAGTCTAACTGTCTAACCTTGTCTGAATGTTTTGACCTAACATTCAAATTTCATCGAATTAGCCTCGCAAATAACCCGGTTAATTTTGGTTTTATGGTAGTAGTAGTAGTGACTTATTAACACATTAAAAAATGCAGCTTTTGGAGTCCCGGTTGGGCCTTCTTCAGCGCCATTAACAGGCGTTTCTCCATCCGCTACTGGACCACAAATGCCTGGTAAGCCATTACTACTCTGCTTGCTTTCTTCAGTCTTTTTACTACAGTAACTCTTACGGGAGTAATTGACATGATTGCACGGCATACCTAACTTGAAAGAGCACAAGTTATTATCCCTTAACTAGTTCTCTGGGTTTTCCTTCGTAAGATTTCTTTGCAAACATCAGTTACATGTAAAGCAAAAGTTTTGTAGAATGAGGTATTGGAGGTATCCAGAACTCCAGACTCCATACAATTGTAACATATACTCCAGACTCCATATAATCTGGAGTAGGCCCCAAATTATTTGCACCTTCAGCGAAAAGGATAGAGACGATGAACCAGTTCTCCACAGATTTTTTGTTTTGTTTTTTTGCGATGAGTTCTCCACAGATTTTAGTTGCGAGTTCTCTAGATACCTCATCCCACTCTACATCGAAGAACAGAGGATACCACCAAATGTTCCTTTATGCTCTTAATTGGTATTTGGTGTGCAGTTTATACTTATACACGGTCTAACTGTTCGTTCGGTCTTAATCAGAATAGTCACTACCGCACACCGCTAAATTTTCTTTCCTGACGTCCTGTGCATTGTGCAGCGAACACGCCGTCCACATCGCCGTCCAAGTCGGCCGCCTCCTCCGGCCGCTTCACCGCCCCTGGCCTCGTCGCCCTCGCCGTCGCGATGACGGCCGCCGCGATGCTCTAGACCGACAAGAGTTTCTTGGGAGTGTGTGACATTTGTCCCAAGCCTCACACGTACAGCCCGATGACCGCATTCTTCTCCATTCTTGTCTCACATTCTCAATTGTTGCACACTGAGAGAAATTTTCCTGTCAATTCGTTCCTTGTGGTGATTCCTTTACAGTACTTGTGTGATTTGCTAGTGACAGTGACCTTCTGTGTAGTAGTCCGTGGTTTTGCATCGCTATCTTCATCTCGCTACATATTTCTTCCTACAGACAAAAGCATAAATGATCATTAATTCTCGTGCTATGCTGGGTCGTGGGATCACGTGAAGTGTTCGCTGATGAATTTGAGCATTAATTTGGGCGGGGGAGTTGGGAGGGTGGAGAAACTCGTGGCGTGGGGGAGGAAGCATTGGAATCGCCATCGTGTTAGTTGCCGGCCGGCGTAGATCGATCTTCAGCGCTGTTGGTTTCATCAATGTCTAAGATTCGTTCCATTCAATTCCTCAGCTGCTACCTGTAGGCTGTACTTGGTCGCTCTCCGCCTCTCCCGTCACGTTCACTATGAATTTGCAACGAGATAGTTCCATGGCTTCCTGCTAGTCTTCAGTCACATAATAATGGTCATCAACGCAACGAGAAAAAAATAAGAGAACATGGTACTACTGTAGTTTACAGACCACAGAAAAAAAAAACTCTGCTGAAATCGATTGCCCAAGTGCAAGTTACACGACTCCAAAGCTCTACTGAAATCGATTGCACCAAATGCAAGTCACACGATTCTCATGAGCTTGGCATTGGCAACGAAAAGCGTTTTGTGCATTTCAAAATGTTCGTGGTTCGTGCTGTCATAGTACAACTAACTATTCTTCCACATAACAGAAATAATATATATACCAAATGATATTTGGTGGTTTAATCGTATCAGACATATAACCAAACCATTTCGTCAGGAAGAAGACTTGTTTCTGCTTTGCAATGGCATTTGAACGAATAACTGAATTTGCTATACAGATTAGACATTATCCTTCCTCCTCCCACAGACATCAGAGAAGTATATGTACCCACCACTGCAGTCTGCAGAGCATGTTGCCCTGTTTGAAACAGGAGCACCTGGCTGTGTCTTTACCCTCATTCTTGTCCTTTGGTAACAGCTCTTCAGCACCGATTCTCATGTCAGCGTTAGACGAGCGCCTCTTTGCCTTTCTATTCAGTGCCTCAACCTCGACAATGAAGGTTGCACAGACAGGACGATGATCTGAAAATTTGGACTCCCCGCGGTAGTAGGATAACTGTGAAGTGCCGTCTCCACGCCATAAAATTCTATCACACCTGAGCAAATTGAAACATATGCAATGTAATAACTCACGCCAAGGATGGTTCACAAGCATAATACTCGCAGTCACTAGAAGAAGGTTTTCACCAAATCATTTACACGACAGGATCATAAACTGAAATTTATTGTATATTAGAACTACAGCATGCAGCATTTATTTTTTCTAATTTAATTAGGGAGCTATGCCTCTTGTAATGAACAGCAATGGTAAAATTACACTGCATGCTAAGGCCTTATTGGTTCAACGAATTCTCAAAGATTTTTTGGAGGATTCTAATCCTTAGTGTCTTTTATGTTCTAAGACATGTAAAGCGTTTGCATGTTCTACAAGAAACTCTTCAAAAGATTCATATGATTCCCCTATGCTGCAATGAAACAACCTTTTAAACTTGTAGGATTTAAGATGATATGAAAAACACAGAGGCCCTATGTTTGTGCCTACAGAAACAGCGGATTAAGACATTATTATACTTATAAGATGGTCTGTACCATGCTGGTGTTCTCCTCTTTTTATTTGATGTTGCAGTCTCACCAGCATAAGCATCCGAGTTAGAGGAGTACTTGTATGTGGGAGCAAAATATATCTTCCCCTCATTCCACCCCTTAAACACTCGTCCAGCATCCCGTTCAATTTTAAGCTGAGGAACAAAAACATGATATAACATTAGGGAAGGGAAAATTTGCAGAAGAGGATAACTATCGTTTGAGCGACAATAAGGTAATCTTTTAAAATATATTACGTCACGATTTTTGATTTATTTAGTACCATTAACTTCTTAACCAATAAATAATAGTTTCAGTGGTTTCCTTCTTTTAGCGGATAGCTTATACTTTCATTCATACATGCATTTATTCAACTAATAAGAAGTTACCTGGTCCTTTTCAAAAAGGGCATCCCAATTATTTTCTGTCAAAAGCTTTCTTGTATCTGCGTAGCTCAGTGCAATACGGTAGTTCAAATCCCCAAACCATATCACCTTACTGAGACCAACAATGCACAAATTAATTCCAGAATACTAAACTGATAAAAAACAGAGGTACAAGCATATCGCTATCTTACTCATGTTCAATAATTCTCTCCGGGATTCTTCGCCCAGCTCTCCTGCAAAGCCTTGAAAACAGTGTGAGCCGCAATATCTCCAGAACATCAGAGTTTCTTTTGAATTCATCGCCTTCTTTCTGACCTGAAGCCAGATGGCTGCAGATGAAACAAAAGCTTGTCTGGTGCACTGTCATGCTTACTGATATACATCCCTGCAGTAGAAATGTATTCAGGATACGGATAATTAGTTACAGGATTAGTTCAATCTGATTCAGTCCTGACCTTGTTTCCGAGACAGCCCAGAATTCCTCGCCCTATGCAGGACTTTCTCAGATGGCCGATGTGCTGCACTAGTTCTTTCTTTACCCAAACAGTGACAAAAATACCTACCATCTGTTTGCACACTATGAGATTATATTTTAGTTGATCCCTTGCGCTGGGTGCAGAAGTTACTTCAGTTAGAACAGAGCAGCAAGAATTCCTCGAGTTCTCTTTCTCTTCCTCTCCCGAGGAATCAGTCTCGTCAACATGCTTTTTTGGTCGTCGAAAGCAAGCATCCCTGTAAGATGATTTGATCATCTCGACGGGGCAGTTGCAGGCCTTAAGCTGTTTTCTCTGGTGTGGCATGAAAGATTTACTAATGGCTTTCAAGTAAGACTTTTGGAAGATTGCGGAACCACTTGCTGTTTTTGTTAAGTCAGAGAATGAAGCATCGAGGCTTGAAGAAGCTCGGGAGGAGGTAGATTCTACGGAGGGAGATGGATGATGCTGAAAGCCATTGGTGTCATTTTCAGCTGGCCGGTTTAATGCTTGGTTTATAAGAACAAGCCATTTTGCAGCTGGTTCATTGTCTTCTATAACAAGCACATTACCAGCATTGAGCGGAACAATTTCCTGAAAACTGTACAAAGATTAAATGAACATAATTGTGGCATGAAGACCTGTGTTAAAGGGAATAATCTACTATATACCCTTGAAATTTGAAAGTGAACCAGGATTTATTGCTCTGAATACAAATACTATGACTGTCTAGTACCACATCAAACAAAGCTAAATTACAACTTTTTCAGCTATGCACTGAATCTTTTTATATGAGAAAAATAATATCCAAGCATTAAACAGGCACCATAATAATTAGTAATGTTGACAGAGTTTACGTATCTGTTAAAAGATCCGTGGAAGACCTACCCCAAAACATAAATATCTGAATTATCATCAGGTGGAACAAAATCATCCATGTTCAGTTCAGCAGTAGGTGCTTTCCCACCAACATTCCAGGTAGAGACAAATATTCTGTTTAACAAAAAGAGAGAGAATCTGATCCATTGGCATAAAAAGAATGCGAGAATGATAGGTTGCGCAATTTCAAGTGTTGTACCTCAGGGGCTCAGTTGTTTTATTACTAGAAGGTTGGGCCAGCAAATGGCTGAGACGTATGCTCTTAACTCCTGGTTTAAGTTAAAGAGGCACGACAAATCAATTGAAACAAATAACATTTTAATCCGCATAATCAGGAAAAAAAAACAGGTTTCGCTAGATATTAAAGTACCTGAAAGTGTTCTTAATGGGGAAGAGGATACTGCCTTACAAGAACTAAGTCCAGGGTCACCTACTGCAATAAATAGGACCATACAGAACAGTTAATTCCTGCTATTACCTCAAGATAAAATGTTTTTATCTAGAAAAATGGTTAATAGGAGTAGCTACCTTAAAAAAATGTACACCTTGTTTCATGACTATGGTGTGGAGCTTCACATTAATCTCTACATAATTTGAAACTGTTTGATGTGTGCTTCCTAAACTAAATCAATGCCATGTGTTGATTCTAAAAAAAGATGCTGTGTTTACAAAAATGGAATGATGAGTTATGGTCAATGCTTTATGTTACGTGATTGTTTGGTTTGCAGGTTTTATTAATCAATTTTGCAAAAGCCTGCTTTTGGGTGAAACTTTCCACTGTAGATTTCAAGTGGTTTTTCAGTTATGGAACAGTTTGTTAAAAATTTGCTTCGCTAAAGTTGCTTTCCATTTTTTCCTCTATTTCTTTTCTAAAAAGGAAACCATTGTACTTTGAACTTTGCAGAAAACAGACAGGCATATTTTTTTCATCATATTAATTTTGAGTCATTCAAATACTAGAACATTTTTTCAGATTTAACTTAGCAAGCTTTTAGATTGTGTGTCGCGTCTAAAACAGCTTGAATTAATCTAGCTTTGCTGAAACATAGGATGAAAAGACTGTCATGGGTAAAGTAAAGGGCAATGATCGACTAGTGTTTCCCAAAACTGAATGCAGAGGGGGATATGACTCAACCTGCATTGCAGCTTGGACCGTCTGTCCTCTTTGCAGATTTCTTCTCCTTGGCACCGAAAAGTTTTGGGTGACATCCCTGGAATGCAAATCCAATCTTTTTAAAGACAAGTATACCATCTCTACATAATGCAGTTGAGGAAATGCAATCATCATGTCACCTTCATTTTTTCCTCGCCGGTGAAGGCCATCACACCAATCGCTGTAACCAGCACAAGCCTTTTCCTCCCCCAGTTCCAAGTCCAATACCCCAATGCTGAAGAATCTGCAACCAGTTCATCGCAGGTTCATACAAAAATGCAAAACTGGAACCATAACACTTGCAAAATATGTTAATGGAACAAGCGATCCAAAACATATGAGCCTGCCGAGGCAGGGTAGGAAGAAGAACGCACCGATCTTGGCAGTTCAAAAACTCCCCAACAGTTGCCAACTCCAAGCGTCGTCAAGATGCAAGTTTTGTATCCCGATCCTCCTCTACAGATCGGACAGAACCCCCAAATTTACAATGCCAGAAGGACGGACGGATACACCCACCTTTAAACAAGCCTCCAGATCCTGGCACCCCCGCGATCCCAAACCAAAACCCTCACTACTACTACTCCTGCCCGCGTCCAACCGCGAAGAGCAACCCAGATGGCGGCGGCGCGCGGCGAGCTCTCGAATCCGGCAATGCGTAGGCAGAATGCAGGGCCATCGCGGGGGACCCTCACTTCCCTCGGTGGACGTCCTTTAAACCAATGCAGGGGACAACAGCCGCGGAAGGAAGGGGGAATAAATTAATCGACGGGAGGAGGGAAGGAATGCGCCTCGACGATCCGCGTCAGTCTGCATGCGGCGGCGGTGGCGGGCGGGGTTGACCGGAAGGGAAGGGCGAGTTAAAGTGGGGGACGAGTCGGACGACACCGTGTCTCTCAGCGACGGAATTCTTTTCCTTGGATTTGGTGGCTTGGACGTGGTGCTGCTTTGGGTCTTTGGATCCGTATCATGCGTCTCCCACAATTCCATTCCGGAGCCGACAACAATATGACAGACGTCGCCCCGTTATCATTCACATAGTACTACTCCCACCTTTCAAATTACTTTTATTTTTTAGGAAAGGATCCAACACTTTTAATCAGGAAACTCAGCGGCAAATTACAGCCAGGTCCAAGAAAGAAAAGAAATTACAAAAAGACCCTGTAAAAAGCACCAAGACCCCTGAGCACCCTGAGAAGAACATGATCGGATCCTCCGCCGCGCTCCCGAGAAACTTAGACGTCGCCGGCGTCGCCGTACCACCACCCGCCGGGGAGAAGCCACCTCCACATGAAGTAGACAGTCGCAGAAGTCGTCCGCCGCCCCGCGACGAAACCTGGACTCGATGAACGAGTTCGACCACAGCAGCAACACCCTAGCACCACCGAGCAACCCGCCGACGCAGCGCCGTCCAAGCCCACCACCAACACCACCCATCCTTCAGCAGAGGCCGCTCCCCTCGCCACCACAGCCGGCCGGAGCAGAATCGCCGAAGGAAAGCACCACCACGAGCACCCACAAAAGCGGAGCACCGTCGACCACCACCTCCTCCCCTCGCCACCACAGCCGGCCGGAGGAGCAAGGAAGAAGACGCACATCCGAAGGAACCCTTCCACGACCTCCCCGGCGCCACGGCCAGAACGGGGAAAGGAGGGGGAAGACCACGCCCAGCAAGCCGACGCCGTCGCCACCGTCTTCGACGACCTCGACAGGGCACTCACACCTAATCTACACTCAACTAGCCGGAGTCGCAGGACCGGGGTTCCCCCACTCTCCCGCCACCGCCGCGGCAGGCGGAGAGGGAGGGAACCACCGGCCTGGCCGGCGGCGCGGTGGAGAAGTCGGGTCGCCTCCTTATCGCCTCTCCTCACTGTAGCGAGGGGATAAGGGGAACGGGCTCGAAGAAAAAGGAATTTGCACCTTTCAAATTACTTGACATATAGAAAGGGATGTATTTAGACACTAAACAAGTATAGATACATCCATATTTGAAAAAAATCCAAGTCAACTAATTTGGAACGGAGTGAGTATACTACAAGAAATATGTCAACTTATGACTTATCCCACCTGACATGTGGGACCTGCATGGCTTACGAGCGGGCCATGCAACAGACAAGTAAAATCGGGAGTAAATCATCAAAAACGGGAAGGGGATTTTGGCCTATGTGGCAGTGTTTAGGTGGCATTTTATTTAGACATTGTTTGAACTCACTGATAGGTGGACCCATTGACAGAAGAGACAAGTGGCACCAGCTAACAACTTAGCATGACATGTGGGTCCCGCCCCATGATACGTCCATTTTGCATCACTATTTTATAGCATAATTTACTGTTATTCAATGATATATTTCATATTAAGAGGAGTTACTTATGTTATTTTGTCTTATTTTGCATGTTTGATGATCATTGGATAATTAACTGCCGGAGTCAGATTTCAGCTGGAAAAAGCAACGTCAAGGCACTATATTTCTGGAGCACTAAAAATATTTCCGAGAAGACAGATGTTCCTATTTTATCAGAAGATGGACTAAGCCAAAAGGGGAGGCTGAGATGGGCCAGGAGGGGCCCACACCACCCCTGGGCGCGGGGCCCACCTTGGCCGCGCCCTAGCCAGGTGTGGTGCCCCTGGCCCACCTCAGGCGCTCCCCCTTCGCGTACTTCATCCCCCAGAAACCCTAAGACACGGGGAGTCCGTGAGAAAATATTCCGCCGCCTCCACGAGGCGGAAACCACAGAGAGAGAAAAGCTCTCCGGCAGGGAGAAATCTGCCGGGGAAATTCCTTCCCGGAGGGGGAGATCATCGCCATCCTCATCGTCATCGCGCTGGACTTCATCGGGATCATCATCATCATCATCTCCACCGCCATCACCACCATCACCGCTGCACCATCTCGTTCCGCTGTAACATCTAGGGCTATACTTTGTTTAGTTCATAGGGGAAACTCTCCCGGTGTTAATTACTCCTTGTGGTTGATGCTATTGAGTTTTATCGGTGAATTAAAGTATATGTTCAGATCGTTATCCATCATTATATCACCTCTGATCATGATCCATATGATGTCTCGTGAGTAGTTCGATTAGTTCTTGAGGACATGGGAGAAGTCACGCTGTTAGTAGTGGAATTATGTTGAGTAATATTTAATGGTTTGATATTTAAGTTGTGGTGCTATTCTTCTAGTGGTGTCGTGTGAACGTCGACTACATGACACTTCACCTTTATGGGCCTAGAGGAGTGCATTGTGTATTTGGTTGCTAATTGTGGGGTTGCCGGAGTGACAGAAACCTAAACCCCCGTTAGTATACCGGTGCACAAGGGAGCGTAGGATCTCAGAGTTTAAGGCTGTGGTTAGATTTATCTTAATTACTTTCTTGTAACTGCGGATGCTTGCAAGAGGTATAATCACAAGTATGTATTAGTCCAAGTAAGGGCGGTGCATTAGCATAGGTTCACCCACACAACACTTATCAAAACAATGAAGATTAATCAACTATGTGAAGCGAAAGCACTTGACTAGAATCCCGTGTGTCCTCAAGAACATTTTGTCATCATAAGTAAACCAACCGGCTTGTCCTTTGCTCTAAAAAGGATTGGGCCACTCGCTGCAATTATTATTACTGTCTTTTACTTACTCGCATTTTATTTACCTGCTATATCAAAAACCCCTAAAAACTTGTCTGCTAGCATTTACAGTGAAACCTTTACCGAAACTCCTTGTCAGCACCTTCTGCTCCTCGTTGGGTTCGACACTCTTATTTATCGAAAGTACTACGATACACCCCCTATACTTGTGGGTCATCAAGACTATTTTCTGGCGCCGTTGCCGGGGAGTGAAGCGCTATTGGTAAGTGGAATTGGTAAGGGAAACTTTTACTGTAGGTGCTATTTTTATTTCTGCTTGCTACTTTATTTTATCATGGAGAGATCTCCATTTGAATCCCTGTTTGGAAATACTACTACCACTGCTAAGGTAGTAGAAGAGGAACCACCTGATCAAGTAATTCCATTTAAAATACCTATGAAAATTGTTGAACGAGTTACGAATAACCGCTATGCAGGAGATGGAACTGTCCCTCCTGGGGATCATTTGCTATTTATTCATGAATTATGCGAGTTGTTCAAGTGTGCAGGTATTTCAATGGAAGAGGTCAAGAAGAAATTGTTTTCTATATCGTTGACTGGTAAAGCTGCAAAATGGTATAGGATGCTGAAAAATGGGCGTTCTATTGGCTGGGAGGAGATTGTGCCTCTCTTTTATTCTAAATTTTATCCTCCTAGTGAAATTCATCAAGATCGGAATCATATATATAATTTTTGGCCTCATGATGGAGAAAGTATTGCCCAAGCGTGGGGGAGATTGAAATCATTAATGCTCAAATGCCCCATTCATGAGCTTCCTGGTAATGTTGTTATTGATAACTTCTATGCAAGGCTTTCTCTTCAAGATAAAACTCTATTGGATACCTCTTGTGCTGGATCATTTACGCGTAATAAAGAGGAAGTTAAATGGGACCTTCTTGATCGGATTGAGGAAAATACTGAAGGATGGGAGAACGACAAAGGTAGAGAATCAGGTATAAAGCATGATTACGAATGCATTAAAACTTTTATGAATACTGATAATTTTCGTAATCTCTATGATATGTATGGTCTTGATTCTCAAGTTATTGCAAACTGTTACAAGGCTTTTGCCTCTTATCTTGATGTTCCTAAAGAAAGTTGCAATAAGTATCATTTGCCTTACAAAGATAATACTAATTCTGCCAATATTAAAAACATTGAAGTTCATACAGTTGATCGTATCTTGCCAGAACCTTATATTGAGAAACCACCTTTTCCTGTTAAAATTAGGGAACATTCTATCATAGCTAGTGTGGTTAATAAAAGTGCAAAGAAAGCTTTAGAACCTGCTGAACAAATAGCGGTAGAACCCACAATAGCAATAGTAAAGGATTTGGTAACTGAAAATGTAGAAGGAGGACATATTATCTTTTGTGAAGATGCCTCTAATATTGTTTCACATCCCAGTAGAGCTAGGAAAACAAGTGTTCCTGTGCTTTCAGTCAAAATAGGAGAACATTGCTATTATGGTTTATGTGATATTGGTGCAAGTTCTAGTGCTATTCCTTTTGATCTTTATAAAGAAATTATGCATGAAATTGGTCCTTGCGAACTTGAGGAGATTGATGTGGTTATTCAGCTTGCTAATAGAGAAACTATCTCCCAATTGGTATTGTGAGAGATGTTGAAGTTTTATGTGGTAAGACTAAATACCCTGCTGATTTTCTAGTACTTGGTTCTGTTGCTAGTAAAGTGTCCCATTATTTTTGGTAGGCCTTTCTTGAATACATGTGGTGCCATTATAGATTGTAAGAAAGAGAAAATTTACACTAAATTTAATGGAGAATCTTATGAGTTTAATTTCTCTAAGTTTGGTAAACAACTTTATGAAACTGAATTACCTAATGAGAATTTTCAAGTTGAACAACTTGCTTCTATTGCTGTTGCTCCTAACAATGCCTTGCAGCAATTCATGGAGGAACACGAAAGTGAAGTATTTATGGAGGAGAGGAATGAGATTGACAATGCCTTTCTTCGTCAACCACCAATACTTAAGCATAATTTGCCTGTGGAAGATTTGGGTACCTCAGCGCCTCCTAAGGAAGATCCTGTCTTCGATTTAAAACCGTTACCTGATAATCTTAAGTATGTTTATCTTGATGAAAGGAAAGTATATCCTGCTATTATTAGTTCTAAACTTTCAGGTAATGAAGAAGCAAGGTTATTAGAAGTACTAAAGAAACATCGAGGAGCTATGGGATACACTTTGGATGATTTAAAGGGGATTTCTCCTACTATATGTCAACATGCCATCAACATTGAACCCGATGCAAAACCTGTTGTTGAGCATCAGCGTCGCTTGATCCCTAAGATGAAAGAAGTGGTAAGAAATGAGGTATTAAAACTTCTTGATGCTGGTATAATTTATCCTATTGCTGATAGTAGATGGGTAAGTCCTGTGCATTGTGTCCCTAAGAAAGGAGGAGTTACTGTTGTACCAAATGAAAATGATGAACTTATTCCTCAAAGAGTAGTAGTTGGGATATAGGATGTGCATTGATTTTAGAAAGGTCAATAAAGTAACTAAGAAAGATCATTATCCTTTGCCTTTTATTGATCAAATGTTAGAAAGGTTGTCTAAGAAAACCATTTTTGTTTCCTTGATGGTTATTCTGGATTCTCACAAATTGCTGTTAAAGCACAAGATCAAGAGAAAACAACTTTTACTTGTCCTTATGGAACTTATGCTTATAGACGTATGCCTTTTGGTTTGTGTAATGCTCCTGCTACGTTCCAAAGATGCATGTCTGCTATTTTTCATGGTTTTTGTGAAGAAATTGTGGAAGTATTCATGGACGATTTTTCCGTCTACGGAACTTCCTTTGATAATTGCTTGCACAATCTTGATAAAGTTTTGCAGAGATGTGAGGAGACAAATCTTGTTCTTAATTGGGAGAAATGTCATTTCATGGTTAATGAAGGAATTGTCCTAGGGCACAAAATTTCTGAAAGAGGTATTGAAGTGGACAGAGCTAAGTTGAAGCAATCGAGAAAATGCCCTGTCCAAGGGATGTGAAAGGTATCCGTAGTATTCTCGGTCATGCCGGTTTTTATAGGAGGTTTATTAAAGATTTCTCTAAAATTTCAAAACCCCTCACTAATCTTCTTCAAAAAGATGTACCTTTTGTTTTTGATGATGATTGCAAGGAAGCTTTTGAAACTCTAAAAAAGCTTTAATCACAGCTCCTGTTGTTCAACCTCCTGATTGGACTTTACCTTTTGAAATAATGTGTGATGCTAGTGATTTTGCTGTAGGAGCTGTTCTTGGACAGCGGGTAGACAAGAAGTTAAATGTTATTCATTATGCTAGTAAAACACTTGATGCCGCTCAAAAGAATTATGCTACTACTGAAAAGGAATTTTTAGCAGTTGTTTTTGCTTGTGATAAATTTAGACCTTATATTGTTGATTCAAAAGTTACTATTCACACTGATCATGCTGCTATTAGATACCTTATGGAAAAGAAAGATGCTAAGCCTAGGCTCATAAGATGGGTACTTTACTGCAAGAATTTGATTTACATATGTAGATAGGAAAGGTGCTGAAAATCCTGTTGCTGATAATTTGTCTAGATTAGAAAACATTTCAGATGATCCTATACCTGTTAATGATAGTTTTCCAAATGAACAATTGGCTGCGATAAAGGTAAGCTCACGCGAAAGTCCTTGGTATGCTGATTATGCTAATTTTATTGTTGCCAAGTATTTGCCTCCGACCTTTACAGCTCAGCAAAGAAGAAAGTTCTTTTATGATTTGAGGCATTATTTTTGGGATGACCCACATTTGTATAAAGAAGGAGTAGATGGCATTATGCGAAGATGTGTTCCTGAGTATGAACAGAAAGAAATATTGAGCAAATGCCATGGAAGTGCTTATGGAGGACATCACGCTGGAGATAGAACTGCGCAAAAGGTTCTACAATCAGGTTTTTATTGGCCTACCCTTTTTAGAGATGCTAGAAAATTTGTTTTATCATGTGATGAATGTCAAAGAGTAGGTAACATTAGTAGACGTAATGAAATGCCTATGAATTATTCTCTTGTTATTGAACCTTTCGACTGTTGGGGATTTGACTTTATGGGTCCTTTTCCTTCCTCAAATGGTTATACTCATATACTTGTTGCTGTTGATTATGTTACTAAATGGGTAGAAGCTATACCAACTTCTAGTGCTGATGGTGAGACATCATTAAAAATGCTTAAAGATATTATCTTCCCTAGGTTTGGTGTGCCTAGATATCTCATGACTGATGGGGTTCTCATTTTATTCATGGTGCTTTTAGAAAAACTCTAGCTAAGTATGATGTTAATCATAGAATTGCTTCACCATATCATCCCAAACAAGTGGTCAAGTAGAATTGTCAAATAGAGAGATTAAGTCTATTTTGCAAAAGACTGTTAATAAATCTAGAAAAAATTGGTCTAAAAAGCTTAACGATGCTTTGTGGGCTTATAGAACTGCTTATAAAAATCCTATGGGAATGTCTCCTTACAAAATGGTTTATGGAAAAGCTTGTCATTTGCCTTAGAATTAGAACATAAAGCCTATTGGGCGGTGAAAGAACTTAATAGAGACTTTAAACTTGCCGGTAAAAAGAGATTGCTTAATTTGAATTCTTTAGATGAATGGAGAAATGCAGCTTATGAAAATGCTAGGCTCTTTAAAGAGAAAGTTAAGCAATGGCATGATAGAAGAATTCTTAAGAGAGAATTTAACGTAGGTGAAAAAGTTTTATTGTATAGGTCTCGTCTCAGATTTTTTGCAGGAAAATTACTTTCAAAATGGGAAGGACCTTATATCATTGAGGAGGTCTATCGCTCAGGTGCGATTAAAATCAATTCACTAGATGGGGACAGACCACAAGTGGTTAATGGTCAAAGACTCAAGCATTACATTTCTGGAGATTCTTATAATGAAGATGTTGATTTATCAAAGTGGTAACTCCAGAGGATTTTATAAAAAGTCAAATTCAGACAACTGCAAAAGCTGATTTGGAATAGGTAACAGTTTCGGTAAGAAAAAGTTCGCGATTTACTTTTCAACCTAAATATTTTTGTTTTTACATAATATGGAAAATTATGAGTCGGAAAAGGGTAGGAAACGGTGCCCGAGGGCACCACACCACCCCTGGGCGCGGGCCCCACCCTGGCCGCGCCGTGGGTGCGTGTGGGCACCTCGGAGCCCGTCTCCGACCCCGTTTCGTCCTGTACCTTCCTTTTGTCGTAAAACTTTTTGCTATATAATCACCCGGATCTCCCGAGGTCCGTATATCGTGTTTTCGTCGAGTTTTGGTTTCGAGCTGTTTTCTGCCAGGAACTATTTCGGATTTAGAGCGCCATGGTCTTCTCCAACGACAACGAGAGCAAGGAGGCGTGGAGGACATCATGGACCAGAGGATCGAGGAGGAGGTCAAGAGCGAAACCGATGATGAAGTAGAGGAAGACTCAACTCCACGTCCTCGCGCTACTATTGCAAGCATCGGGGTGACTGCCAACCCTTTCAATCCTGTGAAGAACCTGAACATGGGTGGTGAGGCATCGCGTCATGCCTTTGCACCCAAGACACTCGCCTCAAACTCCAGTAACCCTTTCCATACCCTCATCCATAAGTATCAATTTGAGAGAGTTCCGGAGATGGAGTTGCCTACTTGTTGGGATATAGATCGATCTAACAATGCAGGAAAAGAAAGCCCTAAGTCCAGTGAGAAGTGGGGAAACAATTCCAAGAGCTGGGATCACCTTCTGACCAGTTCATGAACCGCATCGAACACAATTCGGAGATGATCCGCATCCTCACATACAAGATAGATGAATTGAAGGATTTGGTCGAGAAGCTCATTAGGGAGTCGCCACCAAGAGATCAAGCCTAAATCGTCAAGGGGTAATGGCACTCCCTTGGCTTGTTCCAAGCTTGGGGGAGTGCCCAGTATCATCTTTATCCTTTCGTTTTTATAATTTCGTGGTCATATCATGAGTAGAGAAGTTATCTTATAAGATGGTTTGCGATGTGGAGTGTCAATCCTTTAGTTATCCATGTATCCGTTGGTTTGAGTGTGTCTTTGTTCAGAATATTAATGAGAAGTTCCACCTTTACTTTCGGTACATTTTATTTTAGCCTGCAATCTTCTTTATGTGCTGATCTTGCCATTAGTATTGACGCCACTTTTGGGTACATTAAGTAAATTATATTAGTTGTGGCAAACTTAGTATTGGTCATTAGTAGCAATACCATGAAAACTTAAGTAGAAGGAGGGAATTACATGCAAAAATATTATCCCTTTATCTTTCTTTCTTGCTAGCCAATAAGATTAGTATTCTTTGAGTTAAAACATTTGTGCTTACAGGGAAGATAGCATGGTTGCTTCTATTACATATATATTTGTGTGTATCCCCCAACTTTTATGCTTGCTACATGACCTTGCTAGCCTTAACCACCGTACTGAGAGGGAATGCTTCTCGTGCATCCAAATCCTTGAACCAAACCCATGCCATTTGTGTCCACCATAACTTCCTATATGTGGTATTTCTTTGCCACTCCAAGTAAATTTTTCATGTGCTACCTTTAAATTATTCAAAATGTTATTATTCCCTTTTGTGTCAATGTTTACTAGCTCATGAGGAAGTAGTGTGGTTATCCTTTATTCTACTTGTCAAACAGACTTTACACCTGGACTAGTGGCATATACATCCGCTTATCCAATAACTTGCAAAAAGAGCTGGCAACGGGATGCCCAGTCCCAATTAATTACAACTTTAACCTTAATTCTCTTCACACTTTTGCCCTGATTATCAGTAAGCATGACAAACAGTGAAATACTGTGTGTGTAAACCAAAGAGAAAGAGGGATGATCTGCCTTGCTGGTAGAAATAACGTCCTTCATGGGAGCCGCTCTTAAAAGTCTGTTTGACAGGGAGAATACTGTTTTCACCCGCTACCATTCGTTGACAATTAACAAACACCCCTTAAAACTTAATTTTTGCTCTCTATATGATTTCAAAAACTTAAAAGCTCTAGCACATGACTTAATCCCTGCTTCCCTCTGCGAAGGGCCTTTCTTTTACTTTTCATGTTGAGTCAGTACACCTATTTCCTTCTTCCTTGAGCAAGCATTTGAGTTGTTGTGATTCAACCATATATATCATTAATATTGTCAATCATGTCTTTATCCTTCTTGTCTTAGCACAAAGACTTTTGCCTCTAAGAATATAGCTTTGCAAGTTATCAATGACTGTAAAGAAGGTGTGATAATTGAGTGTGGAAGTTCTGCAATATAAGCTCTAATATAAAGACTCCTTTCGAAAGATAAGTATTGATTGCTTATTGTTCTATGACCAAGAATGAAGTGTGCCATTACTAATCTATAATTTCCTTCGTGTATTTTTATTGTGGTTGTTTCACTACTCATGTTCAAGTTAGGTTATATGAAGAGTAGTTGCTGTTTAAAATGAGTGTGTTGTTTAGTAATTACTGATGCTTCTTGTCCGTATTCTTTATTATCGACGCTTCACTCCATAAACTTTTGTTCTAGTTTACTGAGCTCAGCTTTCGCTTGGGGACAAGCGAGGTCTAAGCTTGGGGGGGTTGATACGTCCATTTTGCATCACTATTTTATAGCATAATTTACTGTTATTCAATGATATATTTCATATTAAGAGGAGTTACTTATGTTATTTTGTCTTATTTTGCATGTTTGATGATCATTGGATAATTAACTGCCGGAGTCAGATTTCAGCTGGAAAAAGCAACGTCAAGGCACTATATTTCTGGAGCACTAAAAATATTTCCGAGAAGACAGATGTTCCTATTTTATCAGAAGATGGACTAAGCCAAAAGGGGAGGCTGAGATGGGCCAGGAGGGGCCCACACCACCCCTGGGCGTGGGGCCCACCTTGGCCGCCCCAGAAACCCTAAGACACGGAGAGTCCGTGAGAAAATATTCTGCCGCCTCCACGAGGCGGAAACCACAGAGAGAGAAAAGCTCTCCGGCAGGGAGAAATCTGCCGGGGAAATTCCTTCCCGGAGGGGGGGAGATCATCGCCATCCTCATCGTCATCGCGCTGGACTTCATCGGGATCATCATCATCATCATCTCCACCGCCATCACCACCATCACCGCTGCACCATCTCGTTCCGCTGTAACATCTAGGGCTATACTTTGTTTAGTTCATAGGGGAAACTCTCCCGGTGTTAATTACTCCTTGTGGTTGATGCTATTGAGTTTTATCGGTGAATTAAAGTATATGTTCAGATCGCTATCCATCATTATATCACCTCTGATCATGATCCATATGATGTCTCGTGAGTAGTTCGATTAGTTCTTGAGGACATGGGAGAAGTCACGCTGTTAGTAGTGGAATTATGTTGAGTAATATTTAATGGTTTGATATTTAAGTTGTGGTGCTATTCTTCTAGTGGTGTCGTGTGAACGTCGACTACATGACACTTCACCTTTATGGGCCTAGAGGAGTGCATTGTGTATTTGGTTGCTAATTGTGGGGTTGCCGGAGTGACAGAAACCTAAACCCCCGTTAGTATACCGGTGCACAAGGGAGCGTAGGATCTCAGAGTTTAAGGCTGTGGTTAGATTTATCTTAATTACTTTCTTGTAACTGCGGATGCTTGCAAGAGGTATAATCACAAGTATGTATTAGTCCAAGTAAGGGCGGTGCATTAGCATAGGTTCACCCACACAACACTTATCAAAACAATGAAGATTAATCAACTATGTGAAGCGAAAGCACTTGACTAAAATCCCGTGTGTCCTCAAGAACATTTTGTCATCATAAGTAAACCAACCGGCTTGTCCTTTGCTCTAAAAAGGATTGGGCCACTCGCTGCAATTATTATTACTGTCTTTTACTTACTCGCATTTTATTTATCTGCTATATCAAAAACCCCTAAAAACTTGTCTGCTAGCATTTACAGTGAAACCTTTACCGAAACTCCTTGTCAGCACCTTCTGCTCCTCGTTGGGTTCGACACTCTTATTTATCGAAAGTACTACGATACACCCCCTATACATGTGGGTCCCGCCACACCCACCCACCTGGGGCATTCGGAACCCGCCCCACCGAACGCTGACATGCAGGACCTGCATGGCTTACGAGCGGCCCATGCAACTGACAAGTAAAATCGGGAGTACATCATCAAAAACGGGAAGGGGATTCGAACCCACGTGCTACCTCTCCTCCAAGGGGCGCTAACCATGCCAACTATTTGTTTCAGTCAAACCAGTGCTCAGGCCCTTTTTAACCAACCACCGAATCGCTGGGCTTGAGCCTTCGTGGGCGAGGCCACCTTTTTTGCTTTTTCCCTATGCCGAGCTGGCTGTTTCGAGTGGGTCGTCCGGCCTGGTTTGGCTACGCTGCTGGGCTAGGCCGGGTTGGCTCGACTGATATTTTTTTTGGTTCTTTTCATTTATTCTTTTTTGTTTTCTTTAATAACTTTTCATTTTGAACTCCAATTTTTACCAAATAAAATTTGAATTTTTTTAATGATGTACTCTGTCATTGTATACTATTAAAAAATTCAAATTAAAATACGAAATACCCCTAAGATTATATATTGCTTTATATAGGGTTCTAAGAATTTGAATGAATTTTTTTATTATTCTTTTAAATTCAAATGCAAGATAAAAAATGCAGAATTTTAAATTACGCCATGATAAAATGCAAAGATCCACTTCTAAATTTGGGGATTGAAATTATTCCAGGATTCATATGTCGATTTCAAAATACGATCAAAACGGTAGACATGACCGTTCATAGTTAGGGGTTGACATATTTTTGTTAGGTGCTTCACAAAAAAACCTATTTTTTGCACTCGGAAAATGAAAAATGATTTTTTTGTGCAAGAAAAATGAAAACTTTACTCGGCAACATTGTTCATGGCTCCAAGATGTACGTTTTTTCCCAATATGGGCACATTTGAACAAACTATGACATGAATGTGGCCATTCGTCCTTTGGCGTGAAAGCCATGAATGTTCGTAGATGATAACTCATTTATGAGAACACTTTTCCAAAAAAAAATTGTTGTATTCCAAGTTTATTATTGTTTATGGATACTAGGACACATATAATGACACAACGTGAAGGTTTTCCATTTCTTTATTTTTTTCTGAATTTCGTACATCGATTTCAAAATACGGTCAAAACGACGAACATGACCGTTCGTAGCTAGGGGTTGAATCTTGTGAAACTATTGTTGTATCTCTGATGAAATTGGTACTTTTGTACCCAAAACTGATTTTTTCAAAAAATCATGAGCAAACGACGAGGCAGCTGTAGTCCAAATTTGACCCGCTTCCTAGTGAATCGGCAGAAATTTTTCTTTTTACGAGAGGTGGATGGAAACCATTTGACACACAATAATTTGGATATTTGTACATAAAATGTGGTCTAGTATTTCTAAAAAAATGTAGTGCTCCAATTTGCAACATATTTGTGGTAGGTGCACCACAAAAAAACACATTTTTTGCACTTGGAAAATGAAAAATGATTTTCTTGTGCAAGGAAAATGAAAATTTTCTTCGGCGACATTATTCATGGTTCCAAGATGCACGTTTGTGCCTAATACGAGCACATTTGGACAAACTATTCCATGAAAGTGGCCATAACATTCGTCATTTGACCTGAAAGCCATGAATCTTCGTAGATGATAGCTCATTTCCGAGAACACTTTTCCAAGAAAATTGTCGTATTCCAAGTTTATTATTTTTTATGGATACTAGGACACATATAATGACACAACGTGAAGGTTTTCCATTTCTTTAATTTTTTTTTTGAATTTCGTACGTTGATTTCAAAATACGGTCAAAACGGTGAACATGGCCGTTCGTAGCTATGGGTTGAATCTTGTGAATAATACACCTTTAGTTTACTCTGTTTAATAATGACTTACATTTTACATGCTAATAAGACACCTTTAGTTTACTCTGTTTAATAATGACTTGGTTATTTAAACCCTGCCATGCTTGTGTATATGCCAAGTGTTTTGGGCGTAGATGAACGACATCTCGCTGTTGGCGAAGCTCTACACCTTCCCGGCAGGGTGCTACTAGGCCAAGCACAATGGGAAGATCATGAGGCTGCATCACCAAGCAACCATAGAGATCATCAACCTCCTCACCGACGCCAACCCCATCCAGATCATCGTCGACGACATCATTAACTGGTACCTATCGATTCCCTTCTCTCCCTTTTTGAGATAGCTGTATTAGATGCTGTCGATTGAATGGATGAGAGTACCAGTAGGATAGTATTTTTCTTCAGGTGTTATGGCGAGATTATTGCACTGTTCGCTTGCTAATAAAAGATGAAGTATAGTAATTATACGGTGCTCGCTTTTTATTGCCATTCATTTGAGACCACTGCATATATGTGTCCAATTAGCTGATACACAGATAATTGTCATTAGCTGATATCTCCATTAGCTGGAGAGGGTTATCTTGTCTCGTTTATCTTATTTGTTGTCAACAAACTCTTGAGTATGGAGTGTTGCATTCTCATGTTACTGTATGCACGACCCCTCTCATCGTACTGTATGTTGTAATTATTAACCCTGCAATAGGAAACAACATAGAATACTGTTAATGTGGGTAATAACACGATTTTCATGCGTGACTAAATGAGCTTTTGTACTTTCCAAAGTTTTTGTTGGCAAGCATTTCAATTTCCAACTGTATTAACTTATATAGTTTATGTAGATTAGGATCTAATGTCGTTGAGGCTGCTGCTGCTGTGACAGAAGATCAGAAGAAGCCTGGGGATGTACACCACAGTTTTGGTTGATATAGCCACCATGTTTTGGTGCCTGTGTATGTGTTTTTGAATTTATGTACACTTGTTGGATAAACTGTAATTAGACGTGTTCCTCCTGTGTTATTGCCCACATGCCGATGTGTATCTGCTGTTGTAAATATTTGACTGAATAATTTCTGGATTTTAATCGTTTAGTGGAGTGATTTATTTATTGTTTGCTGTTGAATTGTGTAAATTCAAAATCTGTGAATGAAAAGAGTAGAATGTCTACTGGATGAATTAATATTTGGGTTCAAGAAAGGCCACGGCCCAAACCAGAACAAAAAGGTTGAACGAAATGCACATTAAAAGGTCAACGACCTAATATTTAAATGGTCGAAATGTTGGGCTTGGCCTGTTTAGTTTAGATGAACAAATTTAACGGGAAAGAAAATAGAAAAATGTCGAATTGTTGGGCTCGGCCCATATAAAGCACCAAACTGGATTGGGCCGATTCTGATCCATGACCTTCTCATTTGTTCATAATTTTGCCACGTTGTATTGGCCACGTAGGATCCGACGTGTCCACGGCTGAGAGCGTATGACCAAAAAATTCGTCATAAATTTATGACCCTCTAATTTGGTCATAAATTTTATGACCATTTCACTAAGGATAGTCATGATTGATCAAATAAGACGCTCAGTATGTGACCTTATGTTTTTTGTCACAAAGGGGTCATAAATGAAACTTTGTGACCTTCTAGTGACCAAAATTGAGGGTCATGTATCAACATATTTCTTGTAGTGACGTACTATCCATCCAACAGGAATTGTGGCTATCGATCGATCCGGAGACATTAAAATTGCTAGACGTCGGTGGTGTACATGTTTCAACATAGACGTATATAGTGAGAACAAACCAATTTCACATCTATGTTGGCCTTGGGCGTTATCTCCTTCTTTAGTTTGCAGGAGATTCATGCTAGCAATACAACGAAACAAGACTCCCACATCAGTCCAGCGCCATTCGTAGGTTCATTGTGTTTCTGCACAACGTCCCTATCTTTTCCGTTGAGGATATTAGGCCTTTTTTGGGTGAGGAGGTTAAGAATTAATGCTTGATTTTCTATGAAAGTCAATAGGGTCCCTGGGTTTGACAATATACCTACAAAATTTTATCATGGTATTGATACGTCTCAAACGTATCTATAATTTTTGATGTTCCATGCTTGTTTTATACCAATTGCTACATGTTTTGCATCTACTTTATATCACTTTTATACATTTTTTGGGACTAACCTATTAACAAGATGCCGAAGTGCCAGTTCCTGTTTTCTGCTGTTTTTGTATTCCAGAAAAGCTAGTCTGGAAATATTCTCGGAATTGGACGAAACTACACGGGGGTCCCTATTTTTCCAGAACACACCTGACAGAGCGAAGGAGCCGCAGAGGAGGGCCACCAGGAGGCCACACGCACCTAGGGCGCGGCCCCCCTTCTGCCGCACCGCCCCTCGGGGTCCGCAGCCGCCGCCCTTTCGCCTACTTATTCCCCCAGACGCGAAAACCTAAGTACCTGAGCAAATATCCACGAAAAGATCCAGAGACGCCGCCGTCTTCAACCCTAGCTCGGGAGGGTTCAGAACCTCTTCCCGGCACCCTGCCGGAGAGGGGAATCATCACCGGAGGCTTCTACATCGCCATGCCTGCCTCCGGAGTGATGCGTGAGTAGTTCATCCTTGGACTACGGGTCCATAGCAGTAGCTAGATGGTTGTCTCTCCACTTTGTGCCATCATGTTTAGATCTTGTGAGCTGCCCTACATGATCAAGATCATATTATTGTAATGCTACATGTTGTGTTTGCTGGGATCCGATGAATATTGAATATTATGTCAAGTTGATTATCAATCTATCTTATATGTTATTTAAGATCTTGCATGCTTTCCGTTACTCGTAGATGCTTTGGCCAAGTAGATGCTTGTAACTCCAAGAGAGAGTATTTATGCTAGATAGTGGGTTCATGTCTCCATTTAACCTGGGACAGTGACAGAAAGTTGTAAGGTTGTGGATGTGTTGTTGCCACTAGGGATAACCTAACGATGCTATGTCCACGGGCATATGTGTTTGTTTACATTACACACTTTACTTAATGCAATTATCGTTCTTGCAACTTAATACCAACGGGGACTCGGATGACAACCCGGCGGTGGATTATTAGTCATAGATGCTGTTGGATAACGGTCTATGTATTATGTCGTAATGCCCAATTAAATATCATAGTAGTCAACATGTCATGTATATGCATTGTCATGCGCTCACTATTCGTCAATTGTCCAGCTGTAATTTGTTCACCCAATATGTTAGTTATCTTTTATGGAGAGACACCACTAGTGAACTGTGGACCCCGGTCCATTCTTTTACACTGATTAAACAACCACAAACTGCAAACTGTTCCTTTTTCATTCTCTGCAATTTAATACTCATTTTCCACACCATACGTTTAATCCTTTGTTTTCAGCAAGCCAGTGAGATTGACAACCTCACTGTTTCGTTGGGGCAAAGTAGTTTGATTGTGTTGTGTGCAGATTCCACGTCAACAGTCCAGACTCCCTGCGACAGCTATTTTTCTGGCGCCGTTGACAACCTTCTGAAGAGTTGCTGCCCTACTGGTTCGATAACCTTGGTTTCTTTCTGAGGGAAAACTTGCTGCTGACTACATCATACCTTCCTCTTGGGGTCTCCCAACGAACGTGTGTTTCACGTCATCAAGCTATTTTTCTGGCGCCGTTGCCGGGGAGTAGAAGTTCTTTAGGAAGCTCTCGTCTCCCGTCAACAGCACTATTTTTCTGGCGCCGTTGCCGGGGAGTAGAAGTTCTTCAGGAAGCTCTGTCTCCCGTCAACAGCACTATTTTTCTGGCGCCGTTGCCGGGGAGACAGCAGTCTTCTGCAAGGGGAGTTTCACGCTTCCAATCTCTTTACTTTGTTTTTGTCTTGCTTAGTTTATTTTATTTTATCTTGTTTGCTTTCAATTATCAAAAACACAAAAAAATTAGTTACTTGCATCTAGTTTACTTTCAAGTTATTTTCTGTACTGTTTTTATTTCTGCTAAAATGAGTACTCCTGAGAACACTAAGTTGTGTGATTTCACTAGCACGAACAACAATGATTTCATATGCACACCTATTGCTCCACCTGCTGCTTCAGCAGAATTTTATGAAATTAAACCTGCACTTTTAAATCTTGTTATGAAAGAGCAATTTTCTGGTGTTAGTACTGATGATGCTGCTGTTCACCTTAATAACTTTGTTGAACTTTGTGAAATGCAAAAGCTCAAGGAAGTAGATGGTGATATTATTAAACTGAAACTTTTTCCTTTCTCCTTGAGAGGACGTGCTAAAGAATGGTTGCTATCTTTGCCTAGAAATAGTATTGATTCATGGACTAAATGCAAAGATGCTTTTATTGGAAAATATTATCCTCCTGCTAAGATTATTTCTTTGAGAAGTAGCATAATGAATTTTAAGCAATTTGATAATGAACATGTTGCTCAAGCATGGGAGAGAATGAAATCATTGGTTAAAAATTGTCCCACTCATGGACTGACTACTTGGATGATCATCCAAACCTTCTATGCAGGATTAAATTTTTCTTCGAGGAATTTATTGGATTCGGCCGCTGGAGGTACCTTTATGTCCATCACTTTGGGTGCTGCAACAAAGCTTCTTGATGATATGATGATTAATTATTCTGAGTGGCACACCGAGAGAGCTCCAACAGGTAAGAAGGTAAATTCTGTTGAGGAAACCTCCTCCTTGAGTGCCAAAATTGATACTATTATGTCTATGCTTGCAAATGGTCAAACACATGTTGATCCAAATAATGTTCCTTTAGCTTCTTTGGTTGCTCAAGAAGAGCATGTTGATGTGAACTTCATTAAAAATAATAATTTCAACAACAATGCTTATAGGAATAATTTTGGTAATAGCAATTATAGGCCCTATCCTTCTAATAGTGGCAATGGTTATGGAAATTCCTATAGTAACTCCTACAATAATAATAAGAGTGTACCCTCTGATCTTGAAGTTATGCTTAAGGATTTTATTAGTACACAAACTGCTTTCAATAAAACTGTTGAGGAGAAATTTGGGAAAATTGATGTGCTTTCCTCTAAAGTTGATAGTCTTGCTCTTGATGTTGACTTATTGAAACTAAAGAACATGCCTCATGATGTTAAAGAGAGCAAAACTCTCAATGCTATACAAGTTAAAATTGATAACAATGTGAGGATGTTAGCTGAATTGCATGCTAGATGGGAAAGAGAGGATGAAATTGCTAGAAAGAAAATATTGCTAGAGTTTATACTATTACTACTTCTGAAAATGCTTCAAACTCAAGTGTTAACAAACCTCCTACCATTAATGGCAAGATAGTTGGTGTTGGTAATGTTTCCACTTCTATTGCAAAATGTCCTAAATTGCCTGATAACTCTGAAACTGTCCTTGATAAAGATGCTGAAATTTCTAGCAATAAGGAAGAGAATAATTCCATTACTTTTGATGATAATGACTTTGATTTTGATGGTTGCAATATTTCTGAAGTAATTAAGTTCTTGCAAAAGCTAGCTAGAAGTCCTAATGCTAGTGCTATAAACATGGCTTTTACTAAACATATTACTAATGCTCTCATGCAAGTTAGGGAAGAGAAATTAAACATGAAGCTTCTATCCCTAGGAAGTTAGAAGATGGTTGGGAGCCCATCATTAAATTGAAATTGAATGACTTTGATTGCAATGCTTTGTGTGACCTTGGTGCTAGTATTTCTGTTATGCCTAAAAGATTATATGATATGCTTGATTTAGCACCTTTGGAAAATTGTTACTTGGATGTTCACCTTGTTGATTCTACTATTAAAAAACCTTTGGGAAGAATTGATGATGTTCTTATCATGGTTAACAACAATTATGTCCCCGTTGATTTTATTGTCTTGGATATTGAGTGCAATCCATCATGCCCTATTGTGCTGGGAAGACCTTTTCTTAGACTGTAGGTGCTATTATTGATATGAAAGAAGGGAATATAAAATATCAATTTCCTCTCAAGAAAGGTATGGAACACTTTCCTAGGAAGAAGATTAAGCCACCTTATGATTCTATTGTTCGAACAAATTACAATGTTGATGCTTCTTCACTTGGTAATACTTGATGCATGCTTTGTGCCTAGCTAAAAGGCGTTAAAGAAAAGCGCTTATGGGAGGCAACCCATTTTATTTTTCTGCAATTTTTCTTTTATTGAGTCAAGGAGTTTGTTTACTTCTGTAGCAACTCCTTTGTATCTTTATTTTCTCGCATTGTTGTGCCAAGAGTAGCCTCTAATGATAAGATGATGCTTAATTTTGATTGCTGCGCAGAAACAGATTTTTGCTGTTCACTGTACGAAATTCCTAAAATCACCAGATTGTTAATTAAATCTGAAATTTTTGTGCGTAATCTTTATGAATGTCTGAAACTTTCATTAGTTCAGAGTTTCTCGATCTGAGCGTCGTAAGTGCCTCGAAAAAATTCGTCTTTGCGGACTGTTCTGTTTTAGACAGATTATGCCTTTTTATTTTTGCATTCTCTCTTTTACTAGTGTTGAGTGAAATTCTTTTTTGGGTGGAAGAGCTTCACATAACATCAGTGGCTGTAGCTAATGTTTAAAGTAACAAATCATATTGCGTCTTTATAGAACATGTGAATTTTTGATTATGCACTAACCCTCTAATGAGATCTACTTTGAGTTTGGTGTGACGGAAGTTTTCAAGGGTCAAGAGAGAAGGATGATATAATAGGATCAAGAAGAGTGAAGAGCTTAAGCTTGGGGAGGCTCCCATGGATCTCCCCAGCATATTTCAAGAAGACTCAAGCGTCTAAGCTTGGGGATGCCCAAGGCATCCCCTTCTTCATCGTCAAAATTATCAGGTCATCTCTAGTGAAACTATATTTTAATTCTTTCACATCATATGTGCTTTTCTTGGAGCGTCTGTGTGCTTTTATTTTCAGTATTGCACTTTTATTTTCAATAAAGCTTGACTGGACCCTAGCATTCTTGATTGGGAGAGAGACACGCTCCGCTTTTTCATGAGAATACTCCTATTCTTCACTTATATTTGTTGAGTATTCATATCTAGCGCTGTTCAGCTTTTAGCTCTTGTTTTCATGTATCTCTTGTCAGAGCTATTAGCTTTCTTTTGTAGAAAGTACTCTCTTGCTTCACTTATATTTGTTTGGAGAGTTGATGAAATAAATTGATTGGTGTTTGGTTGGTTCAGAAAATGTTGCATGTGGTAATTGGTATAAGGAAAAACTTGCTTAATCTTGTAGATCACTAAAATGGATAACTTGATGCTTGTCAATTGTTTTGAGTTAACAAGTAGATCATGATTAAATTGTGCATCACATGAGTTAAGCCTATTAGTGAAGAACTACCGTAAAGCTTGTTGAAAATTTGGTTTGCATCGGTGGTACCTCTAAGGTCTAGATATTTTCTAATAACAGGGTTTGGTTAACAAGGAAGACGGTATGAAGTCTTATAACGTTTGCAATATGTTTGTCATATAAAACTTGGTGTACGGGTTGATATTCTTGTTTGCTTACATAACCTTGCTAGCCTAAACTCTGTACTGAGAGGGAATGCTTCTCGTGCATCCAAATCCTTGAGCCAAAATCCATGCCATTTGTGTCCACCATAACTACCTATATGTGGTATTTCCTTGCCACTCCAAGTAAATTTTTCATGTGCTACCTTTAAATTATTCAAAATGTTATTATTCCCTTTTTGTGTCAATGTTTACTAGCTCATGAGGAATTAGTGTGGTTATTCTTTATTCTATTTGTCGAGTGGACTTTTACACCTGGACTAGTGGCATATACATCCGCTTATCCAATAACTTGCAAAAAGAGCTGGCAACGGGGTGCCCAGTCCCAATTAATTACAACTTTAACCAATTAATTCTCTTCACACTTTTGCCCTGATTCATCAGTAAGCAATGACAAACAGTGAAATACCTGAATGTGTGTAAACCAAAGAGAAAGAGGGATGATCTGCCTTGCTGGTAGAAATAACGTCCTTCATGGGAGCCGCTCTTAAAAGTCCGTTCGACAGGTAGAATACTGTTCTCACCCGCTACCATTCGTTGACAATTAACAAACACCTCTCAAAAATAGATACTCCTCCATGGTATGTGATTGATGGAAGGCACCCGAGGATTCGGTTAGCCATGGCTTGTGTTAGCAAGGTTGGGAGGAGTATCAAATATTTTATGCAATCTCTATATGCTTTCAAAAACCTAAAAGCTCTAGCACATGATTTAATCCCTGCTTCCCTCTGCGAAGGGCCTTTCTTTTACTTTTATGTTGAGTCAGTTTTCCTATTCTTTCTGTCTTCCACAAGCAAACACTAGTGTCAACTTTGTTACAACATGCGTTATATGCAATGTATTGGACTTGTTATACTACTTTGTGTTGACAATATCCATGAGATAAATATGTTGAAAGTTGAAGCAAATGCTGAAACTAAATTCTTCCTTTGTGTTGATTAAATACCTTTTATTAGAAACTATTGCTTTATGAGTTAACACTTATGCAAAACTGTTTGATGCTTGTCTCGAAAGTACTATTCATGAAAACGTTTAGCTTGTGTGATTCATTGTTTACTCATTATCTATTTGGTAGCAAATTATAGACCATTGACTTGGATCACTTCATTCATTTACATGTGCCTTGCAATATTATATGATCAAGATTATGATAGTAGCATGTCACCTCAAAAATTATTTTGTTTTTATCGTTTACCTACTCGAGGACGAGTAGGAACTAAGCTTGGGGATGCTGATACGTCTCAAACGTATCTATAATTTTTGATGTTCCATGCTTGTTTTATACCAATTGCTACATGTTTTGCATCTACTTTATATCACTTTTATACATTTTTTGGGACTAACCTATTAACAAGATGCCGAAGTGCCAGTTCCTGTTTTCTGCTGTTTTTGTATTCCAGAAAAGCTAGTCTGGAAATATTCTCGGAATTGGACGAAACTACACGGGGGTCCCTATTTTTCCAGAACACACCTGACGGAGCGAAGGAGCAGCAGAGGAGGGCCACCAGGAGGCCACACGCACCTAGGGCGCGGCCCCCCTCTGCCGCGCCCTAGGGTGGTGTGGGCCCCTCGGGGGTCCGCAGCCGCCGCCCTTTCGCCTACTTATTCCCCCGACGCGAAAACCCTAAGTACCTGAGCAAATATCCACGAAAAGTTCCAGAGACGCCGCCGTCGTCAACCCTAGCTCGGGAGGGTTCAGAACCTCTTCCCGGCACCCTGCCGGAGAGGGGAATCGTCACCGGAGGCTTCTACATCGCCATGCCTGCCTCCGGAGTGATGCGTGAGTAGTTCATCCTTGGACTACGGGTCCATAGCAGTAGCTAGATGGTTGTCTCTCCACTTTGTGCCATCATGTTTAGATCTTGTGAGCTGCCCTACATGATCAAGATCATATTATTGTAATGCTACATGTTGTGTTTGCTGGGATCCGATGAATATTGAATATTATGTCAAGTTGATTATCAATCTATCTTATATGTTATTTAAGATCTTGCATGCTTTCCGTTACTCGTAGATGCTTTGGCCAAGTAGATGCTTGTAACTCCAAGAGAGAGTATTTATGCTAGATAGTGGGTTCATGTCTCCGTTTAACCTGGGACAGTGACAGAAAGTTCTAAGGTTGTGGATGTGCTGTTGCCACTAGGGATAACCTAACGATGCTATGTCCACGGGCATATGTGTTTGTTTACATTACGCACTTTACTTAATGCAATTATCCGTTGCTTGCAACTTAATACCAACGGGGGACTCGGATGACAACCCGGCGGTGGATTATTAGTCATAGATGCTGTTGGATAACGGTCTATGTATTATGTCGTAATGCCCAATTAAATATCATAGTAGTCAACATGTCATGTATATGCATTGTCATGCGCTCACTATTCGTCAATTGCCCAGCTGTAATTTGTTCACCCAACATGTTAGTTATCTTTTATGGAGAGACACCACTAGTGAACTGTGGACCCCGGTCCATTCTTTTACACTGATTAAACAACCACAAACTGCAAACTGTTCCTTTTTCATTCTCTGCAATTTAATACTCATTTTCCACACCATACGTTTAATCCTTTGTTTTCAGCAAGCCAGTGAGATTGACAACCTCACTGTTTCGTTGGGGCAAAGTAGTTTGATTGTGTTGTGTGCAGATTCCACGTCAACAGTCCAGACTCCCTGCGACAGCTATTTTTCTGGCGCCGTTGACAACCTTCTGAAGAGTTGCTGCTCCTACTGGTTCGATAACCTTGGTTTCTTTCTGAGGGAAAACTTGCTGCTGACTACATCATACCTTCCTCTTGGGGTCTCCCAACGAACGTGTGTTTCACGTCATCAGGTATCACTACCTTGCGTCCTAAGGTGTGTGTTGCCAGTAAAATTCAGCAATTTAGGCCTTTTTTTCGATGCCTATATAAGCTTGTTACGAAAACTTTCAGTTTCAGGCTTGATCCCTATGCTTAAACCTTTAGTGTTCAACAAAATGTTTTTTAATTTTATGGATGGTGCGCTCTCTTTGCATGAAATCATGCACCATCTCACATCAAGAAAATTAAACACTAGCATCATACTTTACTTGACTTCAAAAAATATAAAATAAAGGCAACTACGACTTTCTTCTCTCTTGTCATACAGCTAGAGGTTTTAATGAATCTGGTATTCATGAGTTCAACAAATTTTGCATAATGGGAACATTAGTGTTAAAAATTAATAATCAAGTTGGGGATTACTTCCAGAGTTCAAAAGGGGCCAGACAAGGGGACCCCTTGTCTCCTTTCTTGTTTCACATGGTCGGTGAATCTCTAATAAAAATGGTTCGCAAGAGCAACAAAATGGGATTTTCTTTGGGATCACTCTGATTTGGTATAAAATGGTGTTGCCATCTTGCAATGTGCAAACGACACTGTTTTGTGTATTACTGATGCTGACAATGTGTGAATTTGAAAATTCTTCTTTATATGTTTGAGCTTATGTCTGTTTTGATTTTTTTTGAAGAGTGAGTTGTTTGTGATCGGTGGGGAGTGGGTACATAATGTTGTTGCTTCTACGCTGAACCGCTTAATTGTCTGATTGAGCTCCCTGAAATACCTTCGGGTACATGTCACTTTTTCCAATATAAAAATGATTGAGTGGGATTTTATGGATGCCAAAATGTTAAAAAATATTGACTCATGGATTAGTGACTGTGCCTCCTCTCGTGGCAGACTACATTGCTTGATTCAAGCTTATTTGGTATTCCTTCCTTTTACATGTCCATGGTCCTTAGTAGTAAAAACATTTGTTGAAAAATTGGATAAGCACAGAAGGATTTTTTTGGCTAATAGTAATAAAAAGAAGTACAATATGGTCAAGTGGAGCAAGATCGGCAGATCCACAAAGAATGGTGGTTTGGGATTTAAGGACCTACAAAGAAAAAAATATCAGCTTTGGGTTTTCCTACCTTGTATTTTTACTTATATCTATTCTCTTTTCCCGTCCCCTCCAATTACTGTAAAAGAATAAAATTTTCATTAACCAATTAATGGAAAAGGGGTAACTAACGGAGTTTTCTGATAAGGGTATCATTGATGGAATTACCAAATAAGGTGGGTCTTCGTAGTTTTTGTATAGGAGAAGAAATTAAATGTGTAGGAGGAGGGCGAATCTCGTCTTATTTATTCTTTTAATGTTACGTATCCGTATTTTTATTCTTTTTTCTTTCTTAAGGAATTTACGAGTTCCTTATCTAAATAACTATCCTATCCCCTCCCACTAGTACAGAACGACACATCGGATACCCCTCTATGGCAACGGCACGAGTTAGGCGACGGAAAAATCGCAACATCCCCCGCGTGCCCGCACTGGGCCGTAAGGCAGGCCCACAACAAAGGCAACGGGTAAATAGGGAATACATATTGGCAACGGAGATTGTTTTACCTACGTTACCGATATGTGCTCATCGCACACGGACATTCGCGTAATCTCCGTTGCCATCAGAAGCAGCCCGACAGCCCGCTAACGCGGCCTATAAGAACCTACGCCCTTCACTCTCACTCTCACTATCTCACTTTCAACCCTAGCCGCTGCACAGTCTCCTCTCTCTCCACTGTCTGCGGTCGCGGCCACGGCCGCCCCACCCTCCGGGCCTTCACGCAGCAGCAGCGTCAGCTGGTGTTGCGGGGCGAGCTTGCGGAATAGGCCGCCGGCGCTCCGGCCCTCGCGGGCCGATGCCGCGCCATTTGCCCTGGCGCTCGTCCGCTGGCGCTGCAGGAAGAGCACGCCGAAAGCTCCAGTGCTCCGCACCCTTCCGGCCGCAGGCGCTCACTTGGCCGCCATTGTAGCTACCGCCAGATCCGCCAGGCGGGCTACCCCGGCCCCTTCCTCGCGTGGAGCACCATCCGTCTTCCTCCTTCTCGTCGTCCTCGTCCTCGTCCTCCGACGACGAGGAAGAGGAGGAGGATCGTGATCTGGAGATCGCTTGCCAACTCTCCCGCGCCGCTTTCGAGCACCAAGACACCCAGCGTCGTCAGGGCGAGGCCGATCTGGAGGCGGCGGTCCACCTCTCAGAGGCCTCGACCCAGGTCGAACGCGCCGAGGAGGCGGTCTTCCAGTCTGACCTTCGGGCCGCCGTAGCCCTCTCTTTGGTCCACGGCGAGGGCAGGAGCTCGAGGTGGAGGCGCCGCCAGGGGAGGCCGGCGCTAGCTCCGTCGCCGGCGGCGACGCTAAGCGAGCCCGCCTCGCCTAATGTAAGACCCCAGTTCAGTAGAATATGGTTTTTTATTTTTGCACATATTTTTGCTCGTTTCAGATGATTAGCTCTGTTCTTAGTAGGCATTGTCGTAAGTAGCTAATTGTTTAGCCATAGATTTGCTCTGTTTTTTAGTAGGCATTGTTTAGATATAGATTTTAGTTATTTTCTAGTTGTAAGTAGCTAATTGTGTAGACATATATTTGTTATGTTTTTAGTAGGCATTGTTTATACATAGATTTTAGCTGTTTTCTAGTTGTAAGTAGCTAATTGTGTAGACATAAATTTGCTCTGTTTATAGTAGGCATTGTTTACACATAGATTTTAGGCGTTTTCAAGTTGTAAGTAGCTAATTGTGTAGACATAGATTTGCTCTGTTTTTAGTAGGCATTGTTTACACATTTTTTTTGAGCAACCGGTAGGAGCTCTGCCTATTCATTAAGAGTAAAATGACCAGTTTATAAGGGAAACTGGCCAAAAAACCGATACAACTTGACACCCACGCGTCCCGTTAATGAGGGAAACCAGACGAGAAAAACCTAAGGGAGGGGTATGTCCAAGGACATACCCAAAACCCACACGTCCAGTTTATAAGGAAAAACTAGAGAAAACCGCGACAACACAACGCCACACACCGGCCCCAAAGCCGCGCACCACTCGAGCCGCCGTCACAAGCCGCCCACGCGGGGTGGGACAACACTCAACGCGAGAAGATTTCGGAGCCGCCGCTCCGACGTCCACACCGGTCCCAGGACCACGCTCATGCCTAGCCGACGACAAAGTAGCGAAGCAAACACAGACCACCACAAATTGGCGAAGTACCGGACCTCCAAGGCGACGCCCCCACGGGGGGGAGCGACGATGACGACGTCGACGCCCGCTCTGAAGCATGGATTTTCATCCGGAGAGTCCGAGACTCAAAAAGACGACGAGGGAGGTGAAGGAGCTCCTCAACGATGCCTCCAACGAGGGAGCGACGGCCGAAGACGCTGACATCGCCGGCAACGACCGAGGTCGCTGCAGTGCTTTCACGCGGAGGTCACCATACCCAGAGTCGCTCGAGCCTGTCCGCCCAAGTCGTAGTAGCCATGCTTGCCTTGCCTCTCGCCGCCACCACATGGAAACAAACAATGGAACCTCACGCCACGGTGCTCCCTGACATGCCCGCCGTTCCGGGGCCGCCGCCCCGACCTCCACTGCCCGACGGAGCCCTCCAAGACGTCAGGGCCACCCGAGACACGTCGGGGAGGAGCTCAGCGGGAAGATCGAACCCACCACAGTGGCGCCGCCGCGCCACCATCCTCGATCCGCGACACACCGCCATCGCCGTGGATCTGCAGGAGCTGGTCGAAGCAACCCCGCCCCAGCCAGCCTGCCACACGCGGTGGCGCACCATGGCCCCCACCGAAAAACGGCGGATCTGATGAGGACGCCCGATCCGCGCCTTTGAGCGGTCCCCGCGCCGAGGAACCGCCGGTCCGCCGCGGCAGCGCCGTCACCGCGTCTCCGGGGCCGCAGCTCCGGCTTGCCCTCGCCGAAGAGCTGCCGTCTTCGTTCCCATCCGAGCTAGGCCGCCACCGACGCCCGAGGAGAGGAGGAGCCTCCCCCCACACCGCCTTTTGGCAGCGGGGGGCCGGCCGCCACCGCGGTGCACGGCCAGCGGCACGGTGAGGGGTCGCTTGAGGGAGGGGGTTGGAAGGTGGCGGCGCGGGTCTCCCCCAGCGTCGCCTGGGAGCGACGGGGGTGGGGGGGAGCGAGTCTTAGTAACTTAGTGTAAGAGCTATTTCATTGTTTACACATAGATTTTAGCTTTGTTTCTGTTATGTCGATGATTAAAATTAGGTGACACCGTGTGATCCGGGGGTGGCGCTAGTGATCCTTGTGATATGCACAAATACACATCGATCTTGTGCATCCTACTTGGCTCACCAGCTCCATCCCTGAAATTTGTGTGTCCAATCTACCTATATATGAGGCATTGTTTAGGCTATGTTCTAGTTGTAATTAGTTCTATATTTTCTGTAATGCTGATGATTAAAATAAGGTGACACTGTGTGATTCGAGGGTGGCGCTAGTGATCCTTGTGGTATGCACAAATACCGATCTTGTGCATCCTACTCGGCTCACTAGCTCCATCCCTGAAATTTGTGTGTCCAATCTACATATATATGAGGCATTGTTTAGGCTATGAATTTATCTGTCTTGTGTATAGAGATGAAGAAGCTTAACATATGAATTTTTCCATCTCCTTAGGGCGAGGAGGAAAGCGGGAGACTATGCGACGGCCGTGAAGACGTAGGTGCGGGGCTCCGTCCACACGGTTCACTGAAGCCGACGCCTCCAGGAGCAAGACTTTTGTTGAGTCCTAAATAGGTAGAAGAAAACCACGCAATGAAGTTGGGCGAAGAGGAAGGTGAAGAACCGGCGGCCAAGCAGGAGCCAGGGCTCCGTCGACAGCGCAGCAGGCGTTACCGTTTTTTTTTTGTTTCCTTTAGCCCTCGTTACAAACAGTCAAAAAACTAATCTCCGTATCTGATGTAAAGACTATAGGCAACGATTATATATTATGCCCGTTGCCAAACTTATTGCAAACGATTACAATCTCCGTTGCCATTGAGCGGCTTCACATCAGTGACAAGGTCGGGGACACGGACCCTTTCTCCGTTTCCAATGAGGGTTTTTGCCCGTTTCCGATGTGTCGTCTGTACTAGTGTCCCCTTCGTCTCCTCTTCTACCATCTCTGTATCTCCCTTACGTATGTACAATAGTTCGCTTTTCCGTGATTTTTCCATTCCTCTACGTAGATGGCCTAATATGGGTTCACAATCAATAACATCTTATGCGAGCGAAAACCTAAAATCGAGCCCGGGCTAGATGGCGCCTGTTTAAAAAAAAATCAAAATCGACATTTTGACTTTCCAAAAATCGAGAAAAAATCTCAAATATAATATTGTCGAGAGACCTACCGTGCAAATTTTAAACTCTAAATTCGTTTTATCTTAGGCTGCACAAAACAGACAAAATTGGGTGGATGGGCGGAAAAATGTGCAATAGAGCCATATACGCGTCTTGTTCTACTCAGTTTTTTCTTGCGCTCCCCGCCTGCGTCTGCTTACGATATAGCGACGGAGTTCAATCCGTATCGGAACCGGAGCTGGAAAGGGAGCCTATATATATATGACGAAGAGATCGAAGGGGAAAGGGAAACCGATATAATGCCCTGAGTCCCAGACCCGCAAGCCAAATTCACGGCTCCGTCTCCCGTCCAAGAAGACGGCGATGGCACCGCTGGCATACAAGCTCTGGTTCGCTGTGTCCGTGGGCATCTGCCTCTGTGAGCCAAGCATAGCGACGGCGGTTATCCTGTGGCTCTGGTTTGCCCTTTACCTTGTCTGCATTCGGCCAAACAGTAAGGTGGAGGCGGTAATGCTCCTGCTCTGGCTCGCCGTCACCCTCGCACTCTCCCTCGTCGAGCCAAGCATGAAGGCGACGATGCTCCTGCGGCTCTTGTTGTGCCTTAGCTTCGCCGTCGGGGTCGCCCTGAGTCCGCCAAGCAAGAAGGCGGCGATGAAAGCCCGACTCTGTCAGATGCTGGAATACACTGCAGCCCTGCTCGGCCAGATGCTTGAATACGTTGCGCCAAGCAAGGCATCGCCTTGGCCGGACCTCCCGCCGGAATTGTTGGGCCTTGTGCTCTTGCGCATGACATCCCGCGCCGACCGCGTCCGCTTCTGCGCTGTCTGCTGCTCGTGGCGCTCCGGCGCGCGGCTGCAGCCGCTGCCCCCGCTGCTCCCCTGGGTTGCTCTACGCGACGGCACCTTCCTCAGCCTCCCCGACGGCGCCATCCACCGCACGCCCGTCGCCAACTACGACAGCCTGCTTTACCGTGTGCCAACCGGCAGCATGTTTTTCCTGGTGAACCGCGACGATGAACCCTTCCTCTGGGAAAGCAACACCTTTACAGATCAACCCGGATTATTTCGACCTCAGGTATCTGTTAGCATTAATCTTGAGTTTAGTTTAATTAGGTTTTTCTAATTTGGCAAGCTTGCATGTAGTAGTAGTACATGGTCACCTACGTGTGTGTGGACTTCTAGTCCGGCTAGGATTCTTTGTCGTGTAGCTCTATGAGCTGGTGTTATGCTAGGTTAGCTAGCTGAGTTCGAGTTGGTCAGTGTCTTCGTGTTAGAGTAGAATTAGAAGATCAGGTCGGTGGTCTGTCCGTGTATAAATACACGGCAGTATGCAACGTTTTGAATCATTGAGTTGTACCGCAAGTTAAGAAATAAAGAAAAAGAACGGGTGCGACGCGCACGCTTGACGATAGATTTTTGTGTGTGTTTGCTCGTCTAGTTTTGATGTGATTCGATCCTGTGGGCAAATTTCAACAGTATCAACGGGACTTCCAAAAGGTGGTGGTGTCCGACGATCTGCACATTGTTGCCGTTCTGACCACCGTCAAGACCAACGGCAAGAACGTCACTGTTTATGCTCGCGGGCCGCAAGGGACCACAGCCATGGAGTGGGGGCCGTCTGTGTACAGCCAAACCTTCGACATTGCAATCTTTAATGGGAAGCTCTACGTCCTCAGCAGAGAAAATTATGGTTTACCGGATCTCTATGTCCTGGAAGTGGGCAACATGAGCATCAGGTCCGTCCAAATGCATACGGAGCACTCATAGAGATCATGACTTAGTGCACTTCGTCTTCTACCTCGTCGCGTCCGGAGACCGGCTGTTGATGGTGGGACGGATTGTTTATCCGTACCCCATGGATTGGCCCATGACATCTGAATGCTTCAAGGTCTTCGAGGCAGCTGACCTGAGCAGCGGCCATGGATGGTGGAGCAAGGTCGATACATTGATGGGGCATGCTCTTTTCCTCAGCCGAGGCTGCTCGCGCTCGCTTGCTGTTGGCGGCCAATCTGTCAGCGGCGGAGCTCAAGAAGATTGCATGTACTTCATGAGCGAGCTTGGTGGGGTCAGCTATATTGAGGCCAACCTTCTCAATTCCTTTGTGTACAACATGAGAGATCAGACAGTGGGGCGCCTGCCGTTGGAGACAGTACCAGCGCTGCCACGTGAATGGCACGGGTTGTTTTCGACTTGGCTTTTTCCAGAAGAATTTTGAGTTAAGTTGAGTTCAGATGAGAAATTTTGGCTCTATCTTTATAAAGAACTTCAACATTTGGCCACCCATGTAACTGCACCAGTGCACCGTAATCATATACTCCTCTCATGGCCAAAGTGAATTTGCTATAATCATCGATGAAACTCACATAATAAGCATAACCAACGGAAATGGGAGCAGATCCCCATACATCAAAAAATATTTGTTACAAAGAAACAGTGGATACACTTGTATAAGTAGGATAGGGTAGCTGATGACTTAACCTGTTGACATGGATCACAAACATAGGGATTTATTTCAGGAGAGTACGATAATTTATTTCTTTTAAGCACATGTTGAACAATATATGATGATGGATTTATTGCGAAGAAGGTATGCTTGGACGATCCTGCTGAGACAAGCACAAATGGATAGAGACCATCGCGACATGGACCTCTAAAGATGATTTGCTTTGTGGCCAGATCCGTAATCAAAAAGAAAGAGGGGTGAAACTCAATAAAAGCATTGTTATGTGGGTCAAGCTGATGAACTGAATAAATTTTTGGAGGCACTAGGAACATGCAACATGTTAGCCGAATGGAACTATAGGGGGTATGGACCTCTAAAGATGATTTGCTTTGTGGCCAGATCCTTAATCAAAAAGAAAGAGGGGTGAAACTCAATAAAAGCATTGTTATGTGGGGCAAGCTGATGAACAGAATAATTTTTTGGAGGCACTAGGAACATGCAACATGTTAGCCGAATGGAACTATAGGGGGTATGTAATATTGAATCACCAATATGCGCAATATGCATACCAGCACCACTAGCGTTGTGAACCTGATCATGTCCCTTATAAGTGTCGCTGATTGTCATCTTGTGTAGTTCACTAGTAATATGATCCGTGGCTCCTGAATCGATGTACCAATTTGTGTCGACTCCGTATTCACCTTTTTCTTCAGTATAAGAATCATCATCATCCTTGTTGTCATAACGCCACCAACACTCGTTTGCTGGGTGACCATATTTCTTGCAGATTTGACAAGTAATGTCTTGGTGCTGCGAAGGAGTGCGTTCACAGCTATGACCACGCCCATGCCCCCCTCCCCTCCCCCGTGGGAGGAAGACGATGCCCTTGCTCTTGGTGACCATGGTTCTGTCCATAGGGATGATGGGAAAAACCATGGCCACGGCCTTGGCCACCACCACAGTAACCAAATTTGCAAGAAGCAGTGTTGGTCGAAGAAGAAAAACCACCCATATTCTTCTTGGCTTCAGATAGCATTTTCTGACGACGATCAAAGGCAATGAGCTGAGCACACATGTCATTAAGGGTAGTGCTTGGAACATCATTGATAGAGGCGACTAGAGGAGTGTACTCATCATCAAGACCGGCAAGAATAAAATCCTGCAGTTCTTCATCATCCACTGTCTTGCCGGCAACAGTAAGTTCAGAAATGAAGCCCTTCATCTTGCCAATGAAAACCTTAGTTGTCATGTCAAGCTTTTTGGTGTTGGACAGGGCACCACGAAGGTAGGAGACACAAGCCTTGGACTGCGATGAATAGAGATCAAGAATTACATACCAAACCTTGGCCGCATGCTCGAGATCAAGCATCCGGGCAAGCAAATCTTTGGACATAGACTTCATGAGGAACCGCAACATGATCTGATCACGCGTGATCCAGTCGTTGTACGCTGGATTGGGCACGGTGGTGGTTCTGTTTTCCCCATCTGCAACCTCCATGATTTTTGCCGACGCTTGATCGGACCCGTCGAGCAGGCCCATGACCTGGGCGCCGTGAAACACATGCATAACCTACGCCCTCTGGAAGAGGTAATTGTTGCTTGTGAATTTTTCCGCCGGATGGGGAGCCGAGGGCGGCCACCAGGGATTGTGTAGGTGTCGAGGATGTCGACATGGGAGGGAGCCATGTGATTTCTTGTGAATCGATCGGAGATCGAAGAAAAGAGCTCGGTTTTCTATGGGTTGCAGCAACAGCTAACGAGGGAAGAGGTAGGCCCTGGATACCATATTGGTGGAGCGGAAACAATGCCCCTGATGGGGGCTCGGGTTCGTGTTATAAGGAGTGAAAACAACCTCCACTAGATGGCATTTACAGAGGATCAGGGTGGAGTACTACTGCATGCATGTTCGTATGGCAAAAGGAAGGGGGCGTGCTGAGCGTCACCCGGGTGATCTTTCCGAAAGATCACCCGGGTGGAGAGAGCTACACGTGTCCCATCACACGTTTGAATGGTCAATGCGAAAATAAAAATCATCCGTGCCTATCCCCTGCCTCACCCGACAGACGCGACGCGCCGCGCCCATAACTCGCAGCTCCGGTGACCTTGGCTTGCAGCGCCTCATGCCGGCGGCGACCGGCGGCTAGTAGCACCGTCATGCCACCCCTGGGAGCAACGCCGCTGTTCCTTGGAAGCACATCGCCTCCACCATGGCAGCAACGCTGTTGAGCCCCTGGGAGCACCTTGCAGCAAAAAAGACCTCCATCGTCGGAGAAGACGTGGTCGAAGGCTCTCCGGCTAATACGTTGATTTGCATCACAAAGGACAACTGATACCCAATGATGCTACTATGACGGGCGCGTAGTTGATGAGGGAATCTTGATGCGGTGTTGCTTCTTCACTCCCCGGCAACGGCGCCAGAAAACGTCTTGATGGCCCTTCACGTAGTTACCCCACAACGGCGCCAGAAAACAGTTGCTAGCCCCTTCGCGTGGTACCTGCGTGAAAAGTAAATGGGTTAGGTTGAGACTCCAAGTGCAGAGTGTATGTAGTAGTGCAACAAAGTAAGGTAGAAAACCCAAGTGGATCGCAGAACTTTCTCTCACGTTCACTGCACTAGCCACCCCCCTTTACCCCAACTAATGCACACGTTCCCCCTCACATGCTCTCATAAATATGCTTGATCATGACAAGTAAATAAGAACGGGGTACATAATATGCATCTACTTTCATAACTGAAACAAAACCATTGCAATCTCAAACATGTATTAACTCATAATAAAGATCCACCACAAAGGAATTACATAGATGACCGTAATCATGTTTAGCAGCTCATACGGTACTAATTAGTGAAGCTCATAGAGAGGAGAGATACATAAGTTACTTCCACAAACCCATAGTCCAGGGGTGGACTACTCCCTCTTCATCATTGTGTCGGTGGAGATGTTGTTGGAGGGGAAGGAGACCACACCGGCAGCGCCCCGCCGGAGTTTTCCCCTCCAATCTTCAGCTCCAGATCTCTGTTTCGTGGTTTCTGTGTTTCTGCGGCGCTCTCTTTCGCGAAAGCCCTGGGGGGTCTATATATAGTCGTTTTTAGGTCAAGACGAAGCTTCGGGAAGAAAGATCGATGTCGTGGGGCTACCCTTCGACTACCCCACGGTGAAGATACCTGGTGCACGCCAAGACTAGGACCCGACATGCGGCCTATTAGAAGATGACAACAAAGGCCCACCTGGCGGCCCAATGAAGCCCAACAAGCTACAACTTGGAGTACAAAACAAGAAACTCATGTAAACCCTACCTGACTCCCTTTATAAAGCCAGGCAGGGGCACCCAATTAGGGGGATGGAGACAGATAGGCATAGCCCTAGCGAGACCACGTCTCACACCATCGCCCTTGCGGCCATCATGTAACATCATTATACATCTATACAGATCAGACAAGCAGGATGTAGGTCTTTACCTCACCATGAGGGGCGAAGCTGGGTAAATCCTTACTTGTCAGCCGACGGAACTACCAGCGCGCACCTTTCTCTTCCTCTCAATCAACCCGGGGTACTCGACCCTGGGACTTGCCGAGGTGATCCCTCGTCAATTGGCGCCGTCTGTGGGAAGAACGCGCGCTGGATCCACGGTTCCGGCGGCTCCAATCTACACCGACAACAACAGCGGCGGCGGCGCTTCAGGTGTGCAGCGTCGCGAGATCCAATCTGGTAACGGCGCTACGCGATCCAATCTACGTCAACAATGGCGGCGCTACTCGCCGCACCAGGACAAAGGACTCGCGTGTCGAGACATCTTCATCAGCCTCGCGCTCGGGGGCTCGATCTACATCCAGCACATCCTCGCACGCGGCTGATCCAATCTACCCGCTATGATCGCGAGATCAATCCGAGGCGATGTCCGGCGGAAGCAAAACCCCCACCTCGCGTGAACGAGCTGAGATCCAACTCAATTCCGTGGTGGCTGGTTTCGGAACAAGTCCCAAGGAGCAAAGCTGCTTCCTGCATGCTAATCATCAAGTACTACATCGACCTGCCGCGGACGAATTCGACCTAGCCACCGTCGGGACCGGCTTCAGCTACCGTCTACAACCCGGCCGGCGGGCCACAGCTTCACGCGACCGTCGGTGACCTGGCCGCAGCAATCAACATCGGCGGAACAACGCATCAGCTTCAACCGTGCGCACCCGACGGACTGTCGACTCCGTCTCCACGATGGCGCCCTGCTCCCAGACCCGCTGCACAGCTCCTAGACGCGCTCCTAGTCGCCGCACCCGCTGCACAGCTCCTCGACGCGCTCCTAATGGCCGCGCGCTGGTCCTGCTTCGGGCCTTCGCGGCTGCCCAGACGGATCAGCGCAAAGACACGGGGGTCAACTCTGCTGCGTGGTGCAGGTTCACGCGCGGGCCACTCGCGAACGCCTGCAACCGTGCTCGCCAACGTGAATCATTGGTACTACTCATCACACATGAAGCAAGGATCAAAGCAGAAAGCAATCAACGATCCATCCATGCATCGATCACATGCATGGATTTTCCGGCCAGCGTGCTTTCTACATGCATAGTTGGCTCTGATCCAGGGAACTCTCTACTCTTCAGCAATTATTTTTCTTTATTTTTATCAATGTTTCGGTAATCCTCGATGCCGTGATGTGTTATTTCTGATAGCCAGGAGCACAAGCTATGGACTTCTTCATGACTACGATCCGATCAGCTGCCATGATTCTCCCGATCACGAGTACATGCGGGTCTGCTGCAAGGACATGCTACGCCGGATCTACATCAACTTTCCGGGCGCGGCCGGGCACGTCTACCGTCAACTCGAGATCAACACGCACACATCTCGGCGTCCACGACTCGACCGCGACGACATCCACGGCAACAACTTCATTATCCTCGCCGTACCGGCACCGAAAGCCTGCCCCCTAGAAGGGCACTACATACTTTCGGGTGCTGGCACTCGACATCAACAACAACATCAGCTTCGACCGCGTGCACTCGACAGACCGGTGACTCGAGTGCCTTCGTCGGCTCCGCCTCCGACACTCGGGGGCTAGCGGCCTCGCCTTCATCGGCTCCGCCTCCGACACTCGGGGGCTAGCAGCCTTGCCTTCATCGACTCCGCCTCCAACACTCGGGGGCTGGCGGCCCCGCCTTCGTCGACTCTGCCTTCGTCGACTCCGCCTCCAACACTCGGGGGCTGGCGGCCACGCCTTCGTCGGCTCCGTCTCCGACACTCGGGGGCTGGCGGCCACGCCTTCGTCGACTCCGCCTTCGTCGACTCCGCCTCCAATACTCGGGGGCTGGCGGCCACGCCTTCGTCGGCTCCGTCTCCGACACTCGGGGGCTGGCGGCCACGCCTTCGTCGACTCCGCCTTCGTCGACTCCGCCTCCAACACTCGGGGGCTGGCGGCCACGCCTTCGTCGGCTCCGTCTCCGACACTCGGGGGCTGGCGGCCTCGCCTTCGTCGACTTTGCCTTTCGTCGACTCCGCCTCCAACACTCGGGGGCTGGCGGCCCCGCCTTCGTCGACTCCGCCTCCAACACTCGGGGGCTGGCGGCCACGCCTTCGTCGGCTCCGTCTCCGACACTCGGGGGCTGGTGGCCTCGCCTTCGTCGACTTTTCCTTCGTCGACTCCGCCTCCAACACTCGGGGGCTGGCGGCCTCGCCTTCGTCGACTTCGCCTTCATCGGCTCCGTCTCCGACACTCGGGGGCTGGCGGCCTCGCCTTCATCGGCCCGTCTCCGACACTCGGGGGCTGGCGCTTCACCTTCATCACTTCCGCCGCGTCGACTACCTCCGCCGCATCGACTCCGGTCCGCCGCGTCGACTACCTCTGCCGCGTTGACTCCGGTCCGCCGCGACGACTACTTCCGCCGCGTCGACTCCGGTCCGCGGCGTCGACTACTTCCGCCGCGTCGACTCCGGTCCGCTGCGTCGACTACTTCCGCCGCGTCGACTCCGGTCCGCCGCGTCGACTATCGACGACTACTTCCGCCGCGTTGACTCCGGTCCGCCGCGTCGACTCCAGTCCGCCACACTTACTCCTTCTGCCGTGTCGACTCCGGTCCGCCGCGTTGAAGCAATCTCGCCTTGGCCGCACCCGATGCTCTCCCGGGTGCTGCGCCGCGCAGGCCACAACAAACTCGCCTTGGCCGTACCCGATGCTCTCCCGGGTACTACGCCACACAGGCCACAACAAAATTGCCTTGGCCGCACCCGATGCTCTCCCGGGTGCTGCGCCGCACAGGCCACAACAAACTCGCCTTGGCCGTACCCGATGCTCTCCCGGGTACTGCGCCACACAGGCCACAACAAAATTGCCTTGGCCGCACCCGATGCTCTCCCGGGTGCTGCGCCGCACAGGCCACAACAAACTCGTCTTGGCCGTACCCGATGCTCTCCCGGGTGCTGAGCCACACAGGCCACAACAAAATTGCCTTGGCCGCACCCGATGCTCTCCCGGGTGCTGCGCCGCACAGGCCACAACAAACTCGCCTTGGCCGTACCCGATGATCTCCCGGGTGCTGCGCCGCACAGGCCATAACAAATTCGTCTTGGCAATTCACAGTCATCGACAAAACAAATCATTCAGTAGGCCAACAGGCTGAACGAGCATTCGAACAACTTTCGAGTGCCCATAGAGAAGTAAGCCAACAGGCTGAATAAAATACACAGTAAGCCACCAGGCTGAATAAAAATACACGGTAAGCCAACAGGCTGAACGAGACTCTACTCATTATCGAGTCCCTCATTCACTCCCATCGGGAGTATGGCAATAACCGGCTTTCGACTGAAGGCTAATTAAGATTAGCCTCAATTACAAGCAATTCAGCTTAATCTCGGGGGCTACTCCCATCGAGAGCGCTGTCGCGCCCCCGATAGCATGAGATCAATATTCAGTCGAAACATTACCGACTAAACCATCCTCTGTAAGCCCTCAACGGCCGGAGTCGAATCATTTTTACTTGTCCCTTTCAGGAACCCGACGGCGTGCCCAGGTGAAAAGAGTCCTTACCCGAATCTTCGATTCGACCAAGCACTCGGGGGCTCCTGTCGTGGGGCTACCCTTCGACTACCCCACGGTGAAGATACCTGGTGCACGCAAAGACTAGGACCCGACATGCGGCCTATTAGAAGATGACAACAAAGGCCCACCTGGCGGCCCAATGAAGCCCAACAAGCTACAACTTGGAGTACAAGACAAGAAACTCATGTAAACCCTACCTGGCTCCCTTTATAAAGCCAGGCAGGGGCACCCCATTAGGGGGATGGAGACAGATAGGCATAGCCCTAGCGAGACCACGTCTCACACCATCGCCCTTGCGGCCATCATGTAACATCATTATACATCTATACAGATCAGACAAGCAGGATGTAGGTCTTTACCTCACCATGAGGGGCCGAAGCTGGGTAAATCCTTACTTGTCAGCCGACGGAACTACCAGCGCGCACCTTTCTCTTCCTCTCAATCAACCCGGGGTACTCGACCCTGGGACTTGCCGAGGTGATCCCTCGTCAATCGACGGCAGCGGAGGCCCGAGGGCCAGGATGGGGGACCCCACGCGGTCAGGGAATCTGGCCGCGTGGGCCCACCCCTTTTGGCCTTCTGGTCTCCGTTTTTTTGATTCCTTTGCGCCTACGTTTCGTTCCTTCCAAAAAAGTGATCCCCGTAAAGTTTCAGGTCATTTGGACGTCGTTTGGGTCCCTGAAACATCAAAATATAGAAAAAGGGTTTTCTGACAGCGCAGGGTTAATTCCAGAAAAATAGAGGAGTTGTTAATTATCCCCAAAACTTAATATAAATCATGAATATAACCCTTATATGATGCAAATAACATGTAATAAAATATAAAGTTCATGCATGCATTTTACATGCATCAACAACAAAATGCTACAGAACTTTTAAGAATTTGCACCTCTTGAATATAAAATTGCATTTTATAAAACAGAGAAATTTGCTACAACTCGTCTCCAGATTTGCATAAAAAAGGGGAAACATTTGCTACAAACCTTTAAAAATTTTGCACCACATCAAGAAAAATGTATCAAGAAGAAACTTGCTACAACTCTTGTATCGATTTGCATCAACAGAGGAAAAATAATGCTTCAAAATTTTGCACCAAAATCAAGGAAAGAAGAACCAAAAATTATCGAATAAATTTGCTCTTGTAGCACCGCCATCTACCTACCGGAGCATCGCCTCCACCCGATGGCTGCACCGGCCTTGAGCGCAGGCAGCGCCGCCCATGACGGAAGGCAGCACCGGCGCTGACCTCGAGCACCGCTCTCGAGCGCAGGCAGCACCGCCGCCCATGGGTTGCAGCACCACCGTGCGCCGCTGGTAGCAGTCCCTTGCCCGCTGCTCGCAGCACCGACAGCGTCGGTCCTCCTTGGCACTGCAGGCCCACGTCGTCGCCATTGTCGAGTCCCCGCGTGGCTGTGATTTAGGGGACGAGGAGATGCGGCGACCTCGCCGAGGAGGCACGCGGGTGTGGCGACCTCGCCGAGGAGGCGCACGGCGGCGCCCGGCCCCGGAGGCACGCGGGTGCGGCAACCTCGCCGAGGAGGCGCGTGGGTGCGGCGGCCGGGCCGGGGATTCGCGCAGGTGAGGGCGACCTGACCGAGGGGGCACGCGGCAGCGGCGGCCGGGCCGGGGAGGCGCGCGGGTGCGGCGAGCTCACCGAGGAGCGCGCGGCGGCGGCTGAGCCGGGAGGCGTGCTATGGTGGAGAAAGGTGGGGAGCGAGAGGGACAAAAACGACCAGAGGAGGAGGACGACCTTATCATGTTGCGGTGTGTGGGCCCCGTCGGGACACGCGTCACACTAAGGAGTAGGAGGATGGGAAGGTGCCGATCATCCGGGTGATGAATAGGCTTTTCCAAAAGGAAGTTACAACGAAAGTCTAACAAAGGCCCAGAGGCTACATTGTTTGCGGTCTTGGCTCAGTTTCCCTTATAAACAGACTTCCTTATAGACCTCCTCCTTTAATCGCTTGAATATAACAGTTCTCCTGTTGTGATTTAAAAAAAAATTGTTTGCAAGAACACGTTCAAGACGCCGATCGGTCATCTTGACCTCTTCTTCTATTTGATGCTTCCGTGACGTATCCTTAAAGAACACGTTCCCGAGCATAGGTGCTCCTATAAACAGATTTTTGGCGCTCTGTTTAAACTCTCTCTCTCTCTCCCCCGACTCCGGGGCTTCCGGGCCCTGATCTTGGCGACTTGGCCCCTTCCACTGTGCCACTGTGTTCCCGCGCCACGTCCTGAGAGGAAAATCCCTCACTTTTCTTGGTTTCTCCCCGGATGCCACAGCTCGTACCGCAGGAGGCAGCCACCCTCCCGCGCCACCTCCTAGAAGCCCACATCGTCTCGTTGGTCCGCCAATGCCCCGGCCTCCGTGCTCTCCGCGGCGCCCACGCGCGCCTACTCAGGCTCCGCCTCCCGCGCCTCACCTACGCCTTCGCGCTCTCCAAGCTCCTCGCCTCCTGCGGAGCCGCCGCCGCTGCCACCTCCTACGCGCGCAACCTGTTCGACCAAATCCCCGAACCGACCACCTTCTGCTACAACTCCCTCATCCGCGCGCTCTCCGCCCCAGCAACACCACCGGGGACGCCGTCCTGTTCTACCGCCGCATGCTGCGCGCGGGCGCCCCACCACCCAACAGCTTCACGCTCGCGTTCACTATCAAGGCGTGCACCGCGGTTCCGGCTCTCGGCGAGGGCCAGCAGCTGCACTCGCAGGCTTTCCGCCACGGGCTGGAACCGAGCCCGTACGTGCAGACCGGGCTGCTTAACCTCTATGCCAGGTGTGAGGAGGTTGCGCTTGCCAGGAATGTGTTTGATGGCATGGTCGAGGACAAGAATCTGGTCGCGTGGAGCTCCATGATCGGGGGTACTCGAGAGTGGGGATGTGAACGAAGCGTTGGACCTGTTTCGGGAAATGCAGGCGGCAGGGGTGAACCCGGATGAGGTCACGATGGTCAGTGTCATCTCCGCATGCGCCAAGGCCGGCGCTCTTGATTTGGGGAGGTGGGTGCATGCTTTTATAGATAGGAATGGGATCACAATTGATCTTGAGCTGAGCACGGCGTTAATTGATATGTATGCAAAGTGCGGTCTGATAGAGCAGGCAAGGTGTGTGTTTGACAAGATGGTGGAGAGGGATACCAAGGCATGGAGCACAATGATAGTTGGGCTGGCGATGCATGGGCTCGCGGAGGATGCGTTGGGGCTTTTCTCAAGAATGCTCCAGCTTAAGGTAAAAAATGTGCACTGATGTGTTTATAGTTATATTTACGCGGTTAGCTTTTGTTGATAACATGCTCATATGCATTAACTTCCACGGAAATTTTTATTGAAGATCCATCTTTTGCTAAGCATTGGTTTTATTGTGATACTGTAAATATGGCTCATGGTTCATGATAACGAATGCACTTAACTAACTCATGCACTATATTTTCTGAGAGATGGTATAATTGTTAAATGAAGCTTGGTTTATAATAGGGATATTCTCTACATTGTACTATGTGTATTAGCTCACAAGCTCTACTTACTTTCGCAAGAAATTATCAGCTCGTCCTTTACGAGGGAACTCCGAGTTTGTATCCATTCTAATAGCTGTCACGTATGTTCTTATATATATTTCAGGTGAGACCCAACAATGTCACCTTTATAGGTGTGTTGTCAGCCTGTGCTCACAATGGGTTAGTGGATGATGGGCGACGATATTGGTCTACTATGCAAGAAATGGGAATTAAAGCTTCAATCGAGAACTACGGTTGCATGGTTGACCTTCTCTGTCGGTCTGGCCTTTTGGATGAAGCTTACTCATTTGTTACAGGCATGCCCATCTCACCAAATTCAGTAATTTGGAGGAATCTTGTTGTGGCGAGTAAAAGTTCGAACAGAATTGATATAGTAGAATCCGCATCTAAGAGGCTCTTTGAGTTGGAACCCCATAATTCAGAAAATTATATTCTCCTCTCGAATCTGTATGCATCGAACTCCCAGTGGGATAGAGTGAGGTATATGAGGAAAATGATGAAAGACAACAATGTTACTGTTGTTGCTGGCTGTAGTTCGATTGAAATAAATGGCTACATGCACAAGTTTGTGGTGAGTGATGGTTCACACCCTGAAATCAAGGAGATAAGGCTGGTCTTAAAGGAAATAGCTAAACGGGTGCTAAGTGCTGGCCACAAGCCTTGGACTGCAGCCGTTCTACATGATGTTGGTGAAGAAGATAAAGAAGTCGCACTCTGTGAACATAGTGAAAGGTTGGCCATTGCATATGGGTTGTTGAAGACAAAAGCACCTCATGTGATTAGGGTGGTAAAGAACTTGCGATTCTGTCCCGATTGCCATGAAGTGACAAAAATAATAAGCAAATCATATGACCGAGAGATCATTGTCAGAGACCGTGTTCGTTTCCATAGATTTATTGGAGGAAGTTGTTCTTGCAAGGACTTTTGGTGATTGCTTAACCGATTGTATAAATTATATTAAATGATAATGATTATCCAAAGCCTGCCAGATGTGGTGCCTTAAGAAGGTTGTTTTAGAATTGATAAGATGGAAATACTGTACGCCAGCGACCGATGCACATATTTTCACACCGAGATAGATAGACTCCAGGTGGCGAGGCTGGAGCTTCCGATTCTGATGCCACCACCAAAAGTTATGGAACTATATTTTACATCATCGAGGTACTTTTTTTTTACCGTAATTTGACGTTTGCGTCCTGTCGTTAATATCAAATATTAGTGATAGAGCGAATGTTCGATCAAACTAACAGAACCTAAAAAAGAAGGCGACTGTGTTGCTCTCATGGCTTGTTCGCATGTCTCTTTCCATGTGTTAACATCAGTCACATCGTTCATAACACAGTCTGTACATGTTAGTCAGTTAAAAACTACCATTGGATGCATTAACATTTATATGTTTTATTTATGCTTATTCTTCTATGTCAAGGTGGCCACTCTTGATGGGCACAAGCATTGTACAACAGTGACTGATTCACATTTTTCCACACCCAGATAAATGGACTCTAGGTGCTGAGACTCGAGCTTCCTAATCTGACACCACCACCGAAAGTTATGCAACAATTTGTTTACACCACAGGTACTGATTTTTTTACGTAACTTGACGTTTCCTTCATGTCGTTCATATCTAACTTGGTGATGAGCGGATGTTCTGTCAAACTAACATAACCTAAAAAAGGAAGCGACTGTGTTGCTGTCACGACTTGTTTAAATGTCTCTGTTATGGGTCTCTTTCCATGCTTTAACAAAGATTAGTTGCATACTTGCATCGTTTGTAACACAATCTCTACATGTTGGTCAATGATCATGCATAAGCATTTAAGGCCTTGTTTACTCCAAAGGTTTCTTAGGGGATGGGAAGAGTGGAGATGGAAGGGGATTTGGTGAACACCCAATCCCACAAATCCCCACAAATACTCTTCCAATACAATACACTAGCATGGACTAGATTTTTGTGTTAGGCAAAAATGAGATGGTTGGTAGGGGATATTTGGGGATTATCCTCTCATCCCTAAAATACACTAGAAGTAAACAAACTAGTAGGGATTTTCCGGGATTCGGGATAATCCCCTCCCATCCCCTCAAATACACTAGAGGTAAACAAGTCCTTAGGTGATTCTACTTGATGGGCCAAGATGTCACTATTAAACCCTCCACATGGTGCTCTCGCAGGCAAAAAGGTCTAGGAGATTCAGACCACTGGAAGAGCAGGCTTGTTCAAGCTATCCAAGGTTGGAGACTAGAACAGGCGTGTTTGTCAGGCAAGGTCGCTGGGTGGTCGACTGGAATTGGAAGTGAAGATCGCGTTAATCGGCTTTGAGGCACGATTCAACTTTTCGGTTGATGGAATGCAACTAGGGCGGCAGGAGCCTTGGACAGCCGAGGTTCGTATGGATTTGAAGGACGCGATTTATAGAGCTGAAATTGTGTGATTCGATGTGAACTTGGAAAATGGTTACATCACTACATGCCACTACTACAGTTTCTCTGCATAATGTCTTGGATGTGCCTGGATGTTCCCAGTGATTTTCTGATTTGCGAAGAGATTAAATAAACCGAAAAATCCGCAATGTAAAATTCGAACATACAAAATAGTAACACACACATAATGTGCTGATTACACAAGGAGAATAGTAAAAAAACAAGGACGTACATGTTTTAATCAACATTTTTTTTAAACCATATATTTATTGACGTTCAAACAAATGCGGAGCAAACCGTTCTAGACAGAATGAGATACCAGCCCAGAAGTTCAGACAGAAACATAAATAAAGTAAGGCTTTGTTGGTAGCCTGATACCCGGAAGCAGCTTGTGATAGCACACACGAGGTCACAAATGCTTAAGAAGCTAGTTGGTTCTGACCCCAAAAGGAAAACATCCCCTTGTACTTCGCAGACACAGATTGGCGGGATAGCAAGGGCGGCTCCTTGCAGCTGCTCACGCTACACTTGATTTGTTCAATGGTCTTCTGTATAGGTGCCGGGGGCACAACCTCTTCCTTTTTGACACTATGTGGTGGCAGCCATAGAGATAATTTATGGTATTCAGGAACAGTACTCCAATGCTGCTGATACTGGTAGCATATGCCTTGCCATGTAGAGGATCACTAGTTTCAATTCTGCTGCTGCCATACGCCTTGCCATGTAGAGGATCACTAGTGTCAGTTCTGCTGCTGATGTTGCTGGCATATGCCTTGCGATGTTGAAGATCACTAGTGTCAGTTCTGCTGCTGCCGCCGTTGGTACTGCGGTGAGAAGATTTCTTATCTCTTTTGCCGCTGCTGCTGCCGCCGCTGCTACTGTTACTGTGGTGAGAATGCTTCTTGTCCTTTTTGCTGCCACTGCGGCTGCTGCTGCTGCCCTTTGGGGGCTTGTACTTGTAGTGGCTCTTCCTTGAACTTCTATGGTGTGGCCTCACAGTGTGTGAGTCAGAAGTAACAGGTGGATCATATACATCAGGGGCCCATGAAACACTCAATTTTGTGACGATGCCTCGCTTCGCCCGGCTTCCCTTCATTGCAGAAACCAGCGTTGGGGTCATCTGCATATGCAATAGATGTTACAAATCATGATATGGTCAATCCATGTCGAAAATTAAAAAAATTCATGGAAGCAATATAAGAATTGGAGAAGAACAGCCCTATCAGGTCAGACTCATTTCGCAGAGTAATTCAGTAAGTATACTCCAGGCAGGTGTAATGAACTAAAAAAAAAGAAGAAATAAGAGAAAACAATGAACATCCTTCTCAGATTTAAGCAGACAAATATGCACATGACATGACACCTGGCGTTGTGGCATCAACACAATCAGTTTACCCAAAAAATGACAAGCAGTGATACCTCATCCTACCAGTAGTGAAAACACTCCAGAATTCTAAACAAGTAGGAGTAATAATACTTTATAAGACGCCAGAGGCAACATGCCAAACATAAGCGTGTGAAGAACCTGCATATCTATTGGCCTAATACTGATTTGGTATGACGTAACAAGGACAAACAATTTGGCTAGCAACTAACAAGATAAGCCGAACAAGAGTCCAAACTTCTACAGCAATCAAATACTTACCTTTGTTACAGCATTTCCATCCTCTGATAGTCCAACTGAAGATTCAGATGGATTGCCATTAAGGGAGGGTGACGATGTGACCAGTTCAGTGTTAACATCCACCAAGTCATCAGCTGAATCTGATTCAAGAGAAAGTGAATCCTCGTTTTCATCAGAGTCTTCACTCGTATCAGTCCCTTCATCATCCTTGTCATCATAGACCTGCATCACTTCAGCAAGAGCCAATCCGATTTCCTCGACTGCCGAATCATCTTGTGCACACGGAATTATAGCCTCAAAACTTTCATCTTCAGGGCAAGCACAAGAGCTGTGCTCAAAACCTGCTTGCTTGCAGGTGCTGGGGCGGAGACATGAGCTGCTGCTCACACCTTCGGCACTGGAGCCCACCAAAGGTCCGCCCATCCACAACCTTAATCCCAAGTTCAGAAGAGAACTTCCTGTTAAGCAGGACAAAGCTTAAATTAGAAGGAAACCTCAGAACAAGTAAAGGGCTCTGCATAAGGATCACACCCTAGATTACTTGATAAAGTTTTAAGACCATAGAATAGAAATATGTCTACATATATGTGTGTGCACATATGTTATTCATATTTAAAGTTCATATAATCGGATGCAATATTTCTAGCAAAATAGGTAAATTGTCAAGCAATTAAGCACAACAAATGATAAAAGCCTCAAGAGCAAGGACTACAATGTTCCACATGTTGTAAATAAAGAGTTTAGGTGTATAACAATATACGGCAATAGATATTCGAACGAATTTGTGATTCCATGATCAATATCTGAGCAATTCCATGGCATTTGCAGTTCGACCAGAACAATAAACTGGTCTATTCTCAATTAAAAATGGAAGTGGCATATTTTCCATACCTAATTTGTGATTCCATGATCAATATCTGAACAATTCCATGGCATTTGCAGTTCGACCAGAACAATAAACTGGTCTATTCTCAATTTTTTTTAAATGGAAGTGGCATATTTTCCATACCTTTTCGTCGGAGAAGCAGCAATCGCAAGCTCCAACACAGGGGGCCTGCGGATCAAACCCAGAAACCAAGCTTCCGCAGACACGAGATCCCGAGACCAAGCACCGAACCCTCACAACCAGACAAGCTCAGAACGAGCACGAGAAGGAGATCGAACCGAAGGTCGTGGGCGACGAGGGGGAGGCAAACGTCAGAGACAATTACTACTATTACCGATACTACTACTACTAAAACGATGCGAGGACGAGAGCTTGAGGCGGTGCGAGCAGGGGAAGGCGGCGGAGGAGTTCCCGGACGCGACGGCGCGGAGGCAGCAGGGGCAGGCGGCTCGCGCCGCAGTCATCGTATCCTTCGCGTGGGCGCCGCACCGCTACGGGGTCTCCGCGAGATCCAACTTGTCGGGTTCCGGCGACCAGCTACCACCTACGGGGCGGAGGGGACGACGGGACCGGATTGGCGGCGTGGGGAGGTCACGCCCTGGGCTTGGATTGAGCGGATCGAGGCTTGGTTCGGGTCGTCGGGGAAGACGGCGGGGACGACGACGGTGAGCGCGGAGAGTGGATTTGGGGATCGGATCAGGAGGAGGACACGGAGGAGGTGCGTAGATTGGCTATTGGAGCGGCTAGAGGTCGGGAAGGATCGGATCCTTTTATATTTTGCTGCTGACAGGTGGGGACTCGGAAACCGACGAGGATTGTGGGTGACAGGCTGGGCGACACCGCGCGTGGGGCCCGGTGGCAGCGGAAGTGAATGGGTCAACAGCGCGGCGGGAAGATGCGGCACGGAAGGCGTGCCACGTAGGACGCGTCCCGGGGAATGGGGACGGGAGGGTGGGAGGCGGTTTTCGTTTTCTCGTTTTGGACCAGGCAAAAATCGTGATGGATAGCAGGCATAATCTTCACGGCTATCTTTTTTGACTTGATCTTTTCATCACCCGTTTTGGAGGTCATGTGCAATGCGTGTTCTCCAAATATCGATGGGTACACTAAACATAGGTTTGGAAATTGGAAGTGGGATACAGGTGAGAGAATGACGTTTTGTCTCGAGCTCACATGTTCCTACCAATATAAAAATGTAGAAACTAGTAAAAGTTTCTAAA